>MJUU01000774.1:0-13218 GCA_002080025.1 Modiolus philippinarum
TCAACGATACATAATTCAGTATACCTCATAACAAGTGAGCTAAAACTGTTCATCCGGAACTTTGAATGGATAACCATAAACTTATTTTTACAATGAAGTTTTCACTAAGAAATTGCCCTTTAACCTACCCAGTGGTCATGGCCAATAGCTGTTGTCTGCTTGGTGGAAGTAGGCTAATAATGCCTTGTAATATTTTCTCAAATCTACCAACAATAAGACCATCCTCCTGTATCAAAATCTTATACATTGTGTATTTAAATTATATTTCTTCATTTTCTTGAGTTGAATACGGTGTTATTATATTAAATTGAAAACAATATGCATGTTTATCAAATTACTCGTTTTTTTTATATTGCACCTTGGATCAACGCGCTTGTCGCGCAGTAATTTGTCAAAAATGAAAATAATGTGTATTGCATATTTGTAAAAGTTCAATGAAATCGACATGCATACGAAATCACACAATCCGATTATTTTCATGTATTCATGGTATTACAGAATCACTTAATACATGCAGACGTATGCAGCAGTTCTTTGGATGACTATGAAGTTTTGTCACGAGTAGATTTTCTGGGCTTTCGAGTTTCAGCTCCATCGGAGCTTTGATTTTTTTCTGATCAAGCATGGGGAGTTTGAGTTGTATATGAACAGTAGATGGATCAATATAGAGACAAAACAATGCCATATCATAGCCTTAAAAATAAAAATAGTGCATAAGAAAGACACCATTTTAATTATTCAACCAGTTATACACTTTAAATTGAAATTTCGTTTGAATTGGTGAGCAATCCTTTACATTTCTCTCCCAAGTTGAAATGGAAAAGGGGGTGGGGGCAGGGACAAAAGTCAGAAATTATTCCTTATAACCTGTCTTTCCCATATAGAGTAGATTTTCATTCTGTCATCCTGATTGGTAAACCTCTAATCAAGATTATCCTGATTTCCTGAAGATAAAAATGGTTAATTGCAGTGACAAGAAGTTTGACAATCAAAAGTGTAACAACTCCCTGAAGAACTCATCCAATAATTTCAAATATCAAAGTACAAAGTAACGTGTAACTGCAGTTCATCATGAACATTTTTGCAATTTAAACCTTGCCTGTATTTCAAAGAGTTTAAAAAAAAATGCACATCCATCCTGTATTATCTGGTCATTCTGGTGACACAGGATGATAAATTCTGCTAATGATATTGAAGTGCCCTGATAACTAGACCAAACTTGACATCAGTGAGATAGTATCCCTCCTTATTGTCCCTGCTCCAACTGTGACCTAGAGGTCAAAGGTCAAGAGTCACCAACTATGGTACGTAAAATGTCACCTTGAAGTAATGAAGTAATCTATCCACATGCCAAATATCAAAAGCCTATCTCAAAAGAGCGAAAAGTCAGAAAGTCTGGACACAATTTTGTCATTGAAAAAGCCTGAATGTGACCCTGAGGTCAAAGGTCAAGTCAAGGGTCAACAACCATGGTACGCAACACGTCGCCTTGAGGTGATCTATCAAAATTCCAAATATCAAAAGCCTATCTCGAAAGACATAAATGTTATAGCCTGGACATGATTGTTTTGGACAGACAGACAGACTGATTACTATAGGGCGTCTGTCACTTTTTGTGGTAGGGCCCTAATTATCTGTCATATGCAAAGTTACTTTTATCATCCTATGTTTATCTTTTACTTATCCGACTTTATATTTTCATTTTTTATTTTTATAATTGCTTTGTGATGACAGAACAATCTCCTATTCAAAATCATGAGATGTGGTGAAATGTTGGCTGTATGTTGCCTGTGCGTGCATAAAAGACCTACTGATGGAAATCAGAGGTATTTTCATTCAATTTCAACATAGTTTCAGGCGCCACAGATATGACTTATCCCAAATGCCTCCATTTAGCTTTGTCAACGATACATAATTCAGTATACCTCATAACAAGTGAGCTAAAACTGCTCATCCGGAACTTTGAATGGATAACCATAAACTTATTTTTACAATGAAGTTTTCACTAAGAAATTGCCCTTTAACCTACCCAGTGGTCATGGCCAATAGCTGTTGTCTGCTTGGTGGAAGTAGGCTAATAATGCCTTGTAATATTTTCTCAAATCTACCAACAATAAGACCATCCTCCTGTATCCACAGAGCTTCTTTTGTTGACAAAGTATACAGCTGGGATTCCTTGAATCCAATCCATATTTTTTTCAATTTTTTGACTGCATCTTTGTACACTGAATTTCTCTCATCTATTGGCACCTTTGAATGAAAAAGTTAGAAAATAATGTATTGGTACATAGTAAACTAGATTTCTATGAAGAATATTTCTCTCCATGACAATTTTTCTGCCATGAATCAAACTGGATATCTCAAACTGAAAAAAAACAGGACATTCTACTTACTAAATTGATTGAATATGAGGTTCTCAAGTGCCTGCATCAATCACCTGTACCATGGTTGACACAGAGAGATGAATGGCATTTCCAATAGGGTCCAGAGTTTAAACTATGTTCCCTTGATTAGGTACTGATTTGAAGAATACCTTTTTAGCTCCCCTGGCTATGCCAGGGTGAGCTATTGCCATCACTTGGCGTCCGTCGTCCGTTCGTCCGTCCGTCGTTAGCTCACATTCAAAAATCTTCTCCTCTGAAACCACTGGGTCAAATGGAACCAAAGTTTAACTGAATCATCACTTGGGTATCTAGTTTCAAATTTGTTATTTTGTTTGTCTTAGGTCAAACAACATGGCTGCCATTACTAAAAATAGAACATAGCGGTAAATTACAGTTTTTGGCAAATAACTCAAGAACCGTTGCAGATATAAAAAATCTGACGGAGTAAAAATGATCAGCATGAGAAGATCTACCCATGCTGAAATTTTGAAGAGAATCTGATGACCCGTCTTAGAGTTATTGCCCTTTTTCCGTAAAATTTTAAAAATTTTGATGTTTTTTATTTTTTATTTAAAAAACTATAGCAGATAGGGATTAAGTTTAAATTGCAAAAATGCTCAGCATGTTAAGATCTACCCACATGGATATTTTGAAGAAAATCCAAGTACCTATATATGAGTTGTGGCCCTTTATTGGTCAAATTTTTCGTGATTTTTTACTTTTTGTCCTATATTTCAAAAACGCTTTGAGATAGAGGTCAAGTTTAAATTGCAAAAATGTTCACATGTTAAGGACTTTATTTTATTCAACATGTTCAAGTTTTCTGACCGCTTCCAAGATGACTTCCAGCGGGGAACTTAGTTTACCATTTGACCTAATGGGAAAATTCATACAAAGAACTCCTTCTTGAGAACCACTGAATGGATTTGAACCAAACCTGGCATGAATGAGGCTTATGAGGTGCTGACCAAGTGTTGTTACTTTGGTGTCGACCAATCATCCAACATGGCCGCCAGCGGGGATCTTAATTTTAACATTTGACCCTATGGGAAAATGCATACAAAGAACTTCTACTTTAGAACCACTGAATGGATTTGAACCAAACTTGGCATGAATGATATTTATGAGATGCTGACCAAGTGTTATTACTTTGGTGCCAATCTGTCATCTTACATGACCGACAGCATTGGACCCTATGGGAAATGCACACAAAGATCTTATAGAGAACTGCTGAATGGATTTAAATCAAACATGACATGAATGATGCCTGTCAGGTGCTGACCAAGTGTCACCAGCTGTGAACTTAATTTTACAAAAGATCTTCTTCTAGAGAACTGCTTAATAGATTTAATCCAAACTTTGCTTATGAGAAACTGACCAAGTGTTGTTACTTCAGTGCTGATCCATCATCCAACATGGCTGCCAGCCATGAATTGGATCCTAAGGGGAAATGCATACAAAGATATCATGGAAAACCACTGAATGGATTCATTTTAAACATTGAATAAATGAAACTTGTGAGATTTTGATCAAGCTTGTTACTTTGGTGCTGATCCGTCTTCCAACATGGCCACCAGTAGCAAAACTTAGTTTAACATTGGACCCAGTGGGAAATGCATAGAAAGATCTTCTCCTCTGAAACTGCTTGAACAATTTAAGTAGAATTTTGATATGATAGTCCTTATGTGACCCTCTTCAAAGTTTTATAAATGTTAAATAGCTGCCAGCTGGGAACATAGATTAACATAGGCCCCTTAAGTTTGGAAACTGCATTCAAAAATCTTCTCTGAAACTGCTTGAACAATATTAATTAAATTTTATGAAAAATTCCGATTTTTATGTACATACACCACCAAAGATGGACCATCAATTGGGAATTATAGTGCTGCAGGACCCAGGTGAGTGATACAGGCTCTTGACAGCCTCTTGTTTGAAGGGGACCATCTAAGGACCATTGTGACTAAGTTTGGTCCCAATTAGCCCAATAGTTTCAGTGGAGAAGATCTTTGAATGAAAAGTTTGCAACGAACGACAGATGCTAGACACCAAGTGATGGCAAAAACTCACCCTGGCATAGTCAGGTGAGCTAAAAAGTCATCTCTGTTTCTGAGTGACATACCAGCAATAATAATTCTAAGCCTTTGTGATATCTTGGGAATTACAAGTGCAAAAGAGAAATCATGAGTTCAGCATTGTCTAAACTTACAAAAAATATGTCTTCATAAATCTGTACAGTCTTGTTTCGAATTATCCAATTTTTCAATAGTTTTCACTCTTGTTTTTAATTGAGTCTGTGTTGTTCATCTCTATGTTTGTCCCCATTTTTCTTTTCTCTGCCATACTTATTTGTTTCTTTGTGTTTCAAATGTTGTCATTGTTTTTACTATTATTTTATTGACTGTTGGTTCAGTTCTGACTTACTTTATCATTGTTTTATCCATTAATTTATTCATTTATTACATTCCCCCCTTCAGGCCTTCAATGCAAATCTTTCCAGGTATACTACCTATATATGTAACTGTTTTTACTTCATTTTGAGTGTGATATCTCTGTACCTGCATTGAATTCATTCTGAAAATGATATGTGTAGCTATATGTTAAAGTGTCGGCTGACAGAAAGTAGTATAATTACAGGCATGAACATATCTTACATATTATTGCTCAAAATTACTAGGTTCCATGACAAATATGAAATGATTTCCATCTTTACAGACCAAGAAAACTGCAAACAAAAAATGTGTAACATATACACGAATGCCCCCTATATATCAGCATGCTTCTTCAAGTTGGGGTATACTGTGAAAGTACATTCATGGGGTTCCAATTTTTTATAAACTCCATGGCTGACTTAAACCATTAAACTTAAACTGATCTTCATACTTATTTACACCTAACTTGCAATTGAAACAGCAACAAAGCCATGAATAAAATGTGCTTTCACAGTAATTGGGAATGGGAATTACTGGCTTGCATCTCATATCTAGGAATATACTAGAATATTTTCATGCCATGTAATTTTTCATGATTTTAGAGTAGAGTTTGAGTTTTGAATTCAAACCCATACCAAGGTATATGTACTTCATTTTCACAAATTGTAATGCAAAAATAATAAGTCAGGACGCATTGCATTTGCGCCAATTTTGGAAAAGTGGAGTATTTCATTTGCGCCACAAGCTTGTATTTCATTTGCGCCATTTCTCAGGTAAAACTTTACAGGTAAATTTTCAGGTAATAGGAAGTGGAAACAATATTTAATATACTGTTTAGTGTTTTAATATTTGATATACTATATAACATTTTAATATCTAATGTATCCTGAGAAAAATAATTAAAATATTTAATATATCTACATGTATATGATATGTAAACTTTTCATTTCACTGGTATTTTGAATTCCTATGTGATATTTTCAATGGTTGTGTATTTTTTTCTTTATTCATATCGGCGATATGTTTTGGTACTACTGAACCTTTAAACATGGTTATGAATTTAGAATATTGCCCTTATAGTGTTATTATTAGTTTTAGCCTAAAAAATCTTGCTTGAAATTCTTCTTTAACCTCATTTGTATAAGCATTTAGTAAAATCGTGCTCAAAATTCTTTTTCAACCTCTTGAATTAAAACAGATAATGCTGACTAACAGATTAGGGAAATGCAAGTTATAAATGTTAAAGCATTTTTACTTTTTTCTATACTATTTACCTGTATTTGGCGCAAATGCAAAGTTTTTTATTTTGGCACAAATGAAGTACAGTTTGTGGCACAAATGAAATACTAATTGGTGCAAATGCAATGCACCGATAAGTCAGTATTGTCAATAAACAGTAATGAGTGAAAAGCATGATTTTACCTGGTCCCATTTATTGCAGATAAACATAGTACAGTCAGGTTTGTAATACTTGTCCCCTGTCATCACTCTTTTAACTAACTCTTCCAGCAACATTTCCAACTATAAATACAAATACATGGATATAGTAAAAAAACATAATTGTACATGTAGTATAAAATACCAAAATTACAGGAAATCTTAGTTCTTCAAATAGTCATTTTTAATGCAAATATTACACATTAAATAAACAATAAAATAATATGGAGTAAATGCACATGAGACAAAGTCTCTACAAATACATGGTAAAAAACAAGCAAAGGAACAATGCTTTTATTGTTGTTCTTCATCTTAACAATAACACCTGTCTGAGCACGTTTCATTGCAAAACGTCAAATGATGTTACATCTATGTCTTTATACTTACTCGATGGATGTGGGATCGTCAAAAAACATAAAATTAACTGGTAAAATTTCTTACAATCACTGTTAAAGAGTTACATCTTATTCTGTAGTATGAGTTTTTGTAAATTTATAACATGGGGACACGTGACAACAATTAATGATCTCATTTTGAGATAAAAAAAATTAATGATGCAAAAACAAAACTATTTATGTAGTGGTGATTACTTCGTTTTTAGTGTGACAACACAATTATTTTTATAGTTGAACACTTAAAATAAAGGCTCAAGTAACATACCTTCTGTATTTTAATAAAAATATAATTTTCATTGTATATTTTATTGTTTTCTGCTTGCTGATTAGCTACTGTTATCAACAAACTATTCAAATCTTCACCTAGAGGAAATTTTTGGACTGACTTCTGATTTGATGTTAATATCTACTGGTGTTAAAGAGAATACATTACCATCACTCCTACAAGGTAAATCCTCAAATTCATTTAAAGTTAACATAAAGGTCCATGAAAAGTATTTTATCGAAAATTTGATTACATGGGTATATACCATCCAAATTAAAACCAACCCTTGATATTTGAACACCATCTATTGTGTTGATGATGAAGACAAATGCAGAGGCTTCCATTAAATAGTCTAAGACAAGCTGAGTCATTTCTGGTGTATCACCAACTCCAGGACTGTCTACAATTATTAATCCTGTCTAAAAAAAGAAAATATATTAGCTAGATATTAATGCATTATTTGAATGTTAATTGGTTATAATTAGAAAATCAAGCCTGTTCTCAGTATTCCTCTTTTTTTATAACCCTTCCCTACCTTGCACACTAATCCCTTACATGACATGACTCACCGTTTCTAGGGCTTATACAGACTTGTAAATAAAAATAATGTCAAAAATGACTACATTTGTAACATTATTTATGTTTATACTTGAAAAAAAGAAACAAAGATTCTTTTAGTGAAAATATTGAAATATAAGGAATTGGTCAATTGATCAAGGGAGATAATTCCATTAAAACCAGACATTTTCTACAGACTAATTAAAAATTGTCACATAAAATTATCTGATGTTGTTTATCCATTTAACATGTATATTTCATCAAGTGAGAAATCTTTTAAAATTGCCAATGTGTTGTTTATTTAATTTTATCAAATTAAGTGAAGATAATTCTATAGACATTAAAAAATCTTTCTTTTTATTCCTTGCAAAGCCCTGTTTTTTATTCTATTTTCAAAAATATTTGGCCAGACTAACTAAAAATTTGGTTTGCTAAGACGTGACCCAGGACTTAGTTGCATAAGTAAGTAATTTATTTTTTGTTCTCTCTAAGAACCAAGAACTTTTTTTTACAAAAATACATTAAGTTAACAAACATAAAAAATCTTGAGCTCTATCTTAAAGGGTCTCAGTTCAACTATGTTCACTGGCCATCAAAGGTTTAGCATCTAATGTTACTATATTCCACTGGCAGATTCATAATGGCAAGAAGTTATTAATAGAGAAGAAAATTTTAGAATGGGTAAGTAGCTTCAGAGAGGAAAATCTGTGAATATGTGTCTGAGGATCCAACATTAAATTAAATTCTACACTTCCAGCCATCTTTGATGATATCTGAACCTGTTGGACACATTTTGGAAGGGCCATCTAAAGACCATTGGGCCTAAGTTTCATTATAAATGGCCGGAAGTTTCAGACATGAAGATCTTTGATCATGTTTCCATAGAGTCCGACAACTATGTTAAACAAGTGATGGCAAAACTCAACCTAGTTTTAGCCAGTGAGCAAAAATAGGAATTTGATTAAGCAGGGTTTTGTTTATGGTAATTTGCATTGGTCAAAACATATATTTTTTTTCATTTTTGCCTTATTTGATTATGATGTTTATACTAATTTTTCATTAATATCAATTGTTTTATTCAATTTAACATGGATCAGTCACATATATAAAATTTTTTTCCAGACTTGCTGGGAAAGAACATGGCTTTTTTTAAAGTTAAAAAACAATTGAGAAAAACAAATATATCAAACAAATACCTTCAAAATTGGCAGAGGAAAAGATATCTCTGCCTTTTGAAATTTTGACCTTTTCTTCTTTTCATCTCTTTGTTGAACTAATGTGGATAACTCCTCAAAATTAAATTCATCCATTTTCTGTGCTTCGATGATTTTCATTTTAACCGAGTCATCCTCATCATCATGTGGGTAAAGTCTTGCAGAAGGTATCTCGCAGTACGAGATCTCACAAATGACACTGGTGTTACTAAGTAATGAACATGGGAATACCTGCTGACCCAACAGGAGGTTAATAAAGGAACTTTTTCCAGCACCTGTATCTCCTACAAAAAAAAGAAAAGTGATTTTATGAGTTATTTAAATTGAAAAACTTCGTTTTGTTGATATGTAAATGGCAATGTCTTTTTTTGATTTCTTGTGAATGTTCCCAATTTAAATTTTCCAATAATCTCAAAAAATTTATTTGTTGTATGGTACTAGAACTCAACAACCAAATGTGTTTATTAATCTATATCTAATAAACAATTATATATAAATCTATATCTAATAAACAATTATATATATAAACCTACTGTTTATATGATAAAACTCATGTTCATGATAATAGGGTCCGTAAGTCTCGTCATGTGACGCCGAGAATTCATGATAAAATTGAAATTCAAAAATGTTTCCCGCCAAAACATGACGTTTTTGGATTATGACGTTCAATTTTTCGTTTGATACATCATATATCATTGTGCAGAATGCAACTTCTGGGTACAAAAAATGTACTCGGAAGTTTCAAAATTAGACGAGACTTACAGACCCTATTTGGATAACAATCTCAAACTACTGGCAATATCTTTTAATCACATCCATGGAGATAAAAAAAGTCTCAATTAACTCAAAATGTGTTGCAATTATAAGTTTTAAGTGTGTGTGTGTGTGCTTTCGTGGAAAGGGGGCTCTCTAAATTTGCTTAAATCCATTTCAATTCTTATTTAACATACCTAAAACTAAGACTGGACATCTTGAAATTTTACCATCAAGTTTGCCTTTAAGTTTTTTCAACATGTCAATAACATCTGTCTTTTTATAACACTTGCTAACACTTCTAATTAAAGGATCGTCTGGCTGGTTACCTAAACTATCCAATGTTTTCTGGTATACCTTGATCAATTCATGTCTTACTCTCGAGTCCTCCTCAGCAGCTACCATCAAATCTTGTATAACCTACAAAATATATCAATTTGCCAATACAAATGGCACATATAAACTCATGGTCAAGTGTAAGTTACCCAAGATAATTTTAGCAGTTTAGGCATGTTCTGATCTGAAATAGAGTCAAATGTTATCAATAGTGTACAAAAACATCAAGTATAACAAAATAGATGTATTTTATATGAACTTGTGTCCTTGATCAGATAAGTATGTTCAATATTCAGTTTCAAACTAACAGGATTTCTAAACATTCAATTTATCATGTTGGTATAGTACAAGTTTTCAAAGTAGTCAAAAATATTCCAGTATAGTATAACAGGTGTTTTTCCAAATGGACTAATGTAGAACTAAGTTCTGTGCTTTTTTGTCAGATAAGTAAAAATGAGCACAATTATTGTTGAGGGCCTGTAAAGTTTGGTTGAATATGCTTCAGGGTTTTCAGAGGAGACTATCAAAATGTGATTTCCCCCTAGGTCCAAAGTTAAACAATATTCCAGGCTGGCAGCAGTGTTTTTTGTGGAATCTGTATGAAATGAGCAATTTTTGTAAAGGCCCTTCCCTTCATTATGCCAGTGCAGTTCAGTAGAATTTGCTTCAATAGTTTCGGAGCAGATGATAAACTGATGTTTTTCCCATAGGGTCCAAAGCTGAACTGAAGTTCTGCTCTTCTGGCCATGTTTTTTGTCAGATATTATAATGAACTTAACAATTGTTGTAAAGGACTTTACTTCCAAACATCATTCTTGTAAAGTTTGGGTTTAATTTGCTGTAGTAGTTTCAGAGGAGGGATGAAGGAGGACAGACCACAGATGGACAATGGAAGTTAAGTGATGGCAAGAGCACACAATGACACTTTTGTTCAAGTGAACTAAAACAGGGATATGAGTTTGCTCTTTTTTTCAGAACATTTAATAGAGATATTCACTAATCTTTATAATGTATCTGTTACAGGGCAAATTGGAATCCAGATTTCTCCTAGGACAAACTGGAATTCTGATTTGCACTGGTTTTCATCCAGTGTAAATTGGAATTCCAATTTCTACTAGGATAAATTGAGATATCCTGATTTGCCCTTGGAGGATTCCGGATCCTACTGACTTATTATTAAAAAATGTGTGTTGTATTATAGGTACTGAATAATGTCTCAATATAAGATACAAGTAGCTATAGATTTGTAACAGGTAGGTTGAACATGTAAAAATTATTACTTCAGTGCAAATATATTCATTCTCATAATTGATCTGTGGCATGAGAACTACAGGATGCCATGGAAGTAAAAGGAGTGCCAGATTCTACACAAAATGCCATCAGAGATGCTGCTACCATCAACTATATATGCAAAATGCCAAGCGCAGCCGTGTTCAACAAGAGTCTGCACCAGAATTTGTAAGAAAGCATTTTAACTTGGGTGACATTGTGTGTAGGTATCAAAATCCATAAGATTGATCAGTCAAATACTGACTCTAACATCCTTCCATGTAAGATCTTTGAAATCAAAGAAGTAACAGATTTTATATCATTTATAGAATCTTTTTCAAAAATGGTATATTAAAAAATTATTTTACAGAAGATGTTCTTCTTGATTTAAAGTCTGTATGTTTTCATGGTCTAAATTCTGTAGACTCTACTGCACTGATTGAGATCTGGCTTATTCAAGCATGTCCAAAAAATCGTTCCATTAATCAAGATTGTCAGCATGTGACTATGTGCAATTGCAATGGTAAATGTAATACTTTCAGGTGTTCATGTTGGAAAGCTAAAATAAATTGTTCCACAAAATGTCACAAGAACAATTTGAAGAAATGTTGCAATAAATAGGTTGAGTTAAGAAAGATTGTAAACATGTTGTACTTGTAACTGTTTTAATCTGCCAATACTGATTCAGTTTTCCATTAAATAAATATTATTTTCTAATTGTTTATTTTAATTTAGCTAATAAAAGAATTTTAACTGGTTTTAAATAACAGTAGGATCCAGAATCCTCCTAGCAATAATATCTAGTATGATTCTGGATCGTCCTAGAAAATCAGTAGGATTCATAATCCTCCTAGGGCAAATCTGAATATCTCAATTTGTCCTAGTAGAAATTGGAATTCCAATTTACACTAGATTAAAACCAGGGCAAATCAGAATTCCAATTTGTCCTAGGAGAAATCAGAATTCAAATTTGCCCTGTAACATATTCATGTTTGGACAAGCAGCATAACATGATGTGAAAAAAAAAAATAAATAAATAAAAATAATAGTGGATGCCAAGTTGAGAGATGATAAATCAATGTCTTCAGACTTTTTCAACAAGAACCTGTACACATTTTTCTACACCCTTGTTGTCAACCTAAACAATATTTCTCCAATGCAGAGAACTGCACTTTATTGAAAGAAGAAAGAATAAGATTTACATCCCTTAACTATACATGTAGAATATAGCCAGAGTGAGGTTTTACAAGTTTTGCATTCAGGAAGGTACTTAATCCTTTTTGGGATTCAAGCCAGAGTTTTTTTTTATTCTCTTTATCGCACATCCTGGTTATTGATTTTTTTCCTGAGGTGAAACATTGCAAGACATCTTCAGTAACTCTATGGTAAACCCTGAGTCTAAAATAAAATTCCTTACATCTATATTTTGAAAATTAAAATATGTATTTCCTGATCACTTTAAATTCACTAAAAACCAATAACAGTTTTATTTGAATCATTCCAACACGAAATAAACAGACTCAGTTTTTAGTGTTGGAATGGTAAACACAAGGCAAAATCTAGAAGAGTTCAGTATTTCCACCCCAGACCCAATCCAGGTAAATTTAATGCTGACATTTGATTGGTCATTATAATGATGTGACATCACATCGATAAAGAGAATATTGCACGAGAATAGTATTGTTTGTTTTTGAGGTTCTACAGTAACATCAGTATATATAATCAGATAATTTAGAATATAGTTAAGTGCTCTCAACCAATCAGATAACAGGATTTCAGCTGTCTTATTTGTGAAGAAATATAAGAAACTAGAGTAAAGACTGTCGGAAACGACAGTGATCCCCGCACCCCCTGTTTGACACAGAAAACAGCTATAGACCCTGGGAATAATTTTTCTTAACACTTTTGAAATTAAACTATTGACAGTCACTATTTTTACCATAAGGAATTAAAGAATATATGGTTGTTAGGCAGAATTCCAAAAAATAAGTAGTCTTTGAGACTTTCAGGAATTTTACCAAACTTGGAATCATATATTTTGGAAATCAAGTTTGTGAAATGTTTCTTCTAATTCTAACAAATGTTTTAACTATGGTTTCAATGTAGAATTCCAAAAAATATGTGGTCTTTGACACTTTCAGGAAATTTACCAAAATTGGAATCAAATATTTTTGAAAT
>MJUU01000774.1:27315-41932 GCA_002080025.1 Modiolus philippinarum
GGGTGATACAAATTTTTTGAATGGTCACGGATCGGAAATGAGGAGCCCCTCTGCCGGAAATAAATGATAAGTCCCTAAGACCTTTCAACACTTTGCTATTTCACGAGGATTTAACTGGTAACCAGTGTAAAATATGACAGGTTATGAAAAGGGGTCAAAATATAAAATTGGCAAAGTGCAGCATGAAATGACAGCAGCAAATTAAAAGGTAAATATAGGCAGGTATAGGCAAATAGAAAGACAGCATAAGGCTATTATCATGGTTCAATGATTTTTTTACTCATATCCTATGGGGAAACTATATATAATACTCTAAAATCTAGTGAAAAACTAACAAAAAATAAAAATTGGTAGATGCATTGTAAAAGCAAAATCGAGGCCCCTCTACCCCTTATAGCTCAGAAAAGGTTTAGAAGCATGTGAATCTGTTGCCACACTAGTGAAAGCTGTCTTCAAGAAGAATCCAAAAACACAAATCCCGTTAAAATCTAATGAAACATAATTAAAGGAACAGAGACAAATTTTGTAATAGCAGATGATGGAAATGTTTTTCCTGTAGAGTCCAATGCTGACAGCCATGTTTTGTCAGATCAAACTAAATAAGGCACGGATCATTTGATTTTCAGGGAGGTCTGGTATTTTTTAGAAAAAAAATTTCTGGCCCTGATTTGATTTTTGCCCCCCCCCAAAAAAAAAAATCTTACCAGCACCTTGGTTGAAACTAGAGTTACTGTGGCCTATTGGGCCACGGATACCCCCAGCCCCCACCCCTTCCTGAAATTTCTTAAATATCTGGAAAAATGAATTCATTGAAAACAAAATACATGGTGCACATCTACAATATATAATGAAGGTCCTGCATAAGTAAGAGGAGTAGTGGATACCAGGTGGTCACCATAAAGTTTATTGAGACAAAATAACAAAGTCAAAAACATGTCAAACATCTGCTAAAAGGGGAATTATTGGAAAACAAAGTGCATAGTGCAGATTTACAATATGTAATTAAGCTACTGCATAAGTTTCATTAAATTCCAATTAATGGTTTAAGAGGAGTAGTGGATACCAGGTGGTCACCATATGGTTTGCAATGAGCTAAAATGACAAAGTCAAAAACATGTCAAAAATCTGGAAAAAAAGAATTATTGGAAAACAAAAGGCATCGTGCACATCTACAATATGTAATTAAGCTCCTACATAACTTTCATGAAATTCCAATTGATGGTTGAAGAGGAGTAGTGGATACCATATGGTTTGCATTCAGCTAAAATGACAAAGTCCAAAACATATAAAAAATCTGGAAAAAAAGAATTATTGGAAAAAAATGCATGGTGCACATCTACAATATGTAATTAAGGTCCTGAATAAGTTTCATGAAATTCCAATCAGCGGTTTAGGAGGACTAGTGGATACCAGATGGTCACCATATGGTTTGCATTGAGCTAAAATGACAAAGTGCTACGTGTGGCAAGGTAAAAAGACTGCATCAAATTCAGATTAAAAAGAAACAAAATTGAAATTTTTTAGCTCCCCCCTTATTTCATTAATGGTAAATGTGATATAAATCTGTTAACATACCAAGGAAAAGCAGTTAAGAAATACCATTTTAATATGATGAATAAAACAATTCTACAGTAAATTTTGTGAAATGACCAAATTAAACAAAAGAACCCAAAATTTAAACCACAGCTTACAACTGTATGCCAAGGAACAACATACTTAAATATTAGACTCAAACCAAAGTTATGCTGATGCCATACAATACAAGAGGCTAACATGTGAGCCTGTATCACTCACCTGGTGGCTAATGATCAAATAGGATTTCCCACAGGGTTTATCTGCAGTCAGTCATATGATAGATTGCTGTCATGTTTAATTGTCAATATATATAATATCAATTTGATGTTTGAAACAGTTTCCAAGAAGTAACAATTTAGAACATTTTCCAATAGACCTTTATGTTATACTGTACAGGGAGTGACAACGATTTTAGATTTCTGATTGGTACCAATAAACAACATTTTGTAGATAACCATCAAGTTGCCATGTCTAATTAATATCAACTTGATATACAAAATGTTTTTTAAGAAATAGCAATTTACAACATCTTCCATTAGGGTGCAATACTAAACTATGATCTGCAGTTGCAGCCACCTTGGATCTATGATGGGTACTAAGATAGTACATTTGTTTAATGACATCATATTACCATTCTTAGTTAATATCAACTTGATGTATGAAACAGTTTTCAAGAAGAAACAATTTACAACAGCATCCCATATGGTTCTATGCTAAACTATGTTCCCCAGTGGCGGCTATCTCAGATGAGATGTGAACATATGTAGAAATTATAGTTCTTGATAAGCTGAACACTTTTGCTATTCAAAAATTAACCTCCATCTCAAATCATTTTTGAAATATAATACAAAAATGTATAAAACTACCAAATTTGTAGAAATAAAGGCCAATAACTCCTACATTGGTATTTATATTTTTTTCAAAAATTCAAGGTGGGTAGAGCTTGGCATCATTTACATCTTTTTAATTTATCTTTGTGTTATAGTTTTTCCAGTAAAAAATATTAATTTTGAAAATTTCACAGAAGAAGAGCAATAACTCTAAGACAGGTTCTCAGATTTTCCTCAAAATTACAGGGTTCTTGCCATGCTTCAAATTTTTGATATCTGTAACAGTTTTTGACTTATTTGCAAAAAACAGCAATATACCCCCAAGTTCTATTTTTAGCAACAGTAGCCATGTTGTTTGGTCTTCAAACTAATAGAACACAATTTTGAGACTGTATACCAAGGTGATGCTTCATGCCAAGATTTTTGAAATTGGTGATGGACAACAACCATGGACAGACAATTTAACTAATATCTGCAGTGGTGGCCATCTTGGATTTATGAATGGCACTAAAGGCCTACATTTGTATAATGATCATCATGCTTCTATGCATAGTTCTTATCAACTTGATGTATGGAATGGTTTTCAAGAAGTAACAATTTACAACATTGTCCCATATGGTCCTATGTTAAACTACGAAGATCATTTTTGGGAGGAAAATGTGAAGGTCCTAATTTATCTATATCTTCTTCATGATCTCCCTTGGTATTTTTTTTCGTTTTTTTCATTTTTACAAAAAAATAATGAAAATGAATAACCATTTAACTAAAATATACCAAAGACCCCAAAAATTTATTGGAAAATAGAGATTATACTTTAAAACTAACAATTTAGCATTTTCATTCTTGAAAAATAAATTGCCCAATGTAATAAACTATTTATATAACTTCAAATACATCATGCTGAATTGACACTCAGCATAAAGACACAAAGATATCCTGTGGTTTCAATCAACTTTCCAATTTTATAGTTAGCTTGCATTACTAAAATTGTGAAACTGTAAGATTGGTTAGCAATTTTTAAAATTGATTAGGGAATAGGAATTGAAAAATAACCAAGGTCACAATATTTCGACTATAACCAGAGGCTGTATCGCTCACCTGGCTTTCAGTTGCCACAATCAAGGTAACATTGTAAGTTATACAGATGATCTTCAGTTTCTCAAACTTTCGTAGCTCAAACACCTCCAATATCTTGAACTGCTTTTAAAGTCTGATCATGTTTTACTATATTTCTTTGTTGGGCTTTTTTGACAAAAAATGTTCTTGCTAAGGACCACTTTAGACACCAGTTTTGAAGTCGAGACGTCATTTTGTAAATGGCAGTCAACAAACAATTTTCAACATCGGTTTTGAAGTCGCAACATCAATATCTATTTGGAAATCAAATTTCATTGAAATTGGACAATGTTGAATTCTCCCGCCTTTCTTGGCGGCCATTTTAAAAATGGCGGTCAACAAACAATTTTTAACATCAGTTTTGAAGTTGCGACATCAAGACCTATTTGGAAACCAAATGTCATTGAAATCAGACAATGTTGAATTTTCCCTTCTTTTTTGGTGGCCATTTTGAAAATGGCGATCAAGGAACAATTTTCAACATGAGTTTTGAAGTCGCAACATCAATATCTAGTTGGAAACCAAATTTCATTAAAATCGGACAATGTTGAATTTTCCCACCTTTTTGGTGGCCATTTTGAAAATGGCGGTCAAGGAACAATTTTCAACATCAGTTTTGAAGGCGCCACAGCATGGCAAACATTTCATAAATTTACACTTAACCTTTATCTTCTATAGTTTTGGAAATAAAAGATGAAAAATATGAAAATTTTAAAATTTTGGTGAAAAAAGGGCAATAACTCCTACAAGGGTTTATGGATTTTCTTCAAAATTTCAGGGTGGGTAGATCTTGATATGCTGAAAATTTTTGCAATTTACACTTGACCTCTATCTGTTACACTTTTTGAAATAAAAAATAAAGTATGCAAAAATTTTGAAAATTAAACGGAAAAAGGGCTATAACTACGAGATGGGTTTTCAGATTTTCTTCAAAATGGCACAGTGGGTAGATCTCATCATGCTGATCATTTTTGATATCTGTAACGGTTTTTGAGTTATTAGCCAAAAACTGCAATTTACCCCTATGTTCTATTTTTAGAAATGGCGGCCATGTTGTTTGACCAGCCAACTAATAGAACACAATTTTGAGAAGCCATACCCTGGTGATGATTCAATTCAAGTTTGGTTACATTTGGCCCAGCGGTTTCAGAGGAGAAGATTTTTGAAATTGTTGACGGACGACAGACGACGGACACAAAGTGATGGCAAAAGCTCATATGGCCTTTTAGGCCAGGTGAGCTAATAACAAAAGAGGCCATTTTAGTTGAACTTCGGACTAATCAAACAAGTAGGCCAAGTTTGGTTACAATTGGATCAGCAGTTTTAGAGGAGAGGATTTTTGAAATTGTTGATGGACGACAGACAAAAAAGTGATAGTAAAAGCTCACATGGCCTTGATTCCGATTTGCCTTATAGTTTCAGAGAAGATCTAAATTATGGCAAAGGCTCACCCTTGCTTGAAGTAGTTAGATGAACCCCCCACATGCCTCCTAACAGCCATTGTAGGGGCAATTAGGAATGTGAAATACTGATTTGATGACTTAAACTAACAGCTGAGAATGTATAGCTGAATAAATTCATTCAACTGCCTGAAATATAATATTGAAGGGACAAGCCAGATGTAGAAAAGTGGATTTAAAGTCCAGCTGCGATAAAAGCTTGAAATCTCAATGAACATATCAAAAATAATAGATCTTTACCTGAATTAAAAAATGGAGAAATGTACACATAACATCTCTAATTTTTCTGTATTAATTAGAATTTTTTCTCATATATCTTATAACCCATAAAAACCAATTTGTGAACAAGTAGAAAACAAGAGGCTCGCAAGAACCTGTATTGCTCACCTGGGCCATTGCTGACATAGACTTTGCAGTTTCAGAGATCTTTGAATGTTTCCCATGGGGTCCAACATGAAACTATGTTCCCTTCTGGCAGCTATCTTGGATGCGATGGAGACTTGCAACACACACTTTTCAAAGGGCAGCAACTAAGGCCTAACGTGATCAAGTATGGTTCCAATCTGCCAGGTACTTTCAGAGGAGAAGATCACTGAATATGTTTTCCCATGGGTCCAATGTTAAACTCAGTTTCCTGCTTGCGGCCATCTTTGATGAAATGCAGAGTTGCTGGACATTTTTTTGAAAGTGGGCAAACTATGGACCCTTCTGACAAAGTTTAGTTCCAATTGGCCAAGTAGTCTCAGAAGAGAAATTACCCTATAGAGTCCAATGTTAAAATGTCGTTCCCCCATAGGTGGCCATCTTGGATATGCTACGGACTTGCCAGACACATTTTTAAAAGGGGCCACCTAAGGACAATTATGACCAAGTTTGGTTCCAATTGGCCCAGTTGTTTCAGGGGAGAATATCTTTGAATATAGGGTAAAATCTGAGACAAACATCCCCACTGCTGGCCATCTTGGATGACATGTGGACTTGCTGGACACATTTTTTAAAGACTTTTGTGACTAAGTTTGGTTCCAATCGGCCCAGCGGTTTCAGAGAAAAAAGATCTTTGAACGCTTTCCCAAAGGGTCCAATGTTAAAATCTCGTTCCCCGCAGGCAGCCATCTTGGATATGATATGGACTTGCCAGACATATTTTTTGAAAGGGGCCACCAAAGTACCATTGTGACCAAGTTTAGTTCCAATTGGCCAAGTTTTTTCAGAGGAGAAGATATTGGAATATAAGGTCCAATTTTTCGACAGAGATTACAGCTAGTGGCCATCTTGGATGGTGTGCAGACTTGCCAGACATATTTTTAAAGGGGACCATCCAAGGACTATTGTGACCAAGTTTGGTTCCAATTAGGCCAGTAATTTCTAAGAAGATCTTTGAACGCTTTCCCATAGGGTCCGATGTTAAAACCAAGTTCCCCGCTGGCAGCCATCTTGGATACAATACGTACTTGCTGGACACATTTTTTAAAAGGGGTCATTTTTGAACCATTGTGACCAAGTTTGGTTCCAATTGGCCCAGTAGTTTCCGAGGAGAAGATCTTTCAATATGGGGTCAAATTTTCGAAAAAGATCCCTACTGGCAGCCATCTTAGATGACGTGCATACATGCCGGACACATTTTTTTAAAGGGGACCAAGGACTATTGTGACCAAGTTTGGTTCCAATTAGCCCAGTGGTTTCAGAGAAGATGCTTGAAAGAAAAGTTTACAACGGACAGAGGAAAGACGGCTTATGCCAAGTGATAGCAAAAGCTCACCACGGCATAGCTAATAAAAGAGTGTAATCTTATGCATGGCAAAGATATATACTATCATATTACAACATTATTCTTTATTTAAACTGAATGATTTTCTACATTTAATTTGACAAAACTTGTATAACTCAGTGCTTTATTTTAAAGATTAAAATTCAAATGTAGTAATCTCTTTAGCTTCCCCATCAATAGTAAAGATCTTCTACTAGTATGTGAGTGGTCAATACAAATGAATTATTTAACCATATACCTGTTATAATTTACAAAATCATTTTCAATTATGTTTTTATGCAATACAGTTACAACACGTACAACAATTCATTCCTTATATTTAAATATTGTAAACTTCTAGTCACTTTCATATAATCTTTACTTTCCTTTTAGATGTTTCAGTCAAAAAAGAAACTTACTTGTAATATGAGTGAAAATTCCCCAATAACAACACTCTCAATATTTTAAAATAAAGGGCAAAGCCGAGTGCAGAACAATAAAACCGCAGCATGATACCAACTAATATTTGTTAAAGTATAATTTAAAAGTGAATGTGAACACAGTAACTAGATGTACACAATAAGGAGTTTGACAAAGTAATTAGCTGGACACAAACTAGGGAACATAACAATGAGCCCAGGCCCCTTCCTTTTGTAAGAGTTATGCTAAATTTGTTGACAGCTTATATCAAGATGAATGAAAGAAAAAATCCCATTGAAATCAGATAAAAAATAACAATTTTACATGTATTAAAAAAGTGCAATTTTAGCCCCTTTGACCCCTTAAAGTTTGGAAAGGGTTAGAGTTCTGCCAAACCTGTTAGCAGACCACCATAAAACTTACAACAAAACAATTCTAAAGAAAAAAAATCCCATCAAAATTCGATTAAAAAGAAAGATTTTACATACTTTAAAAATTTGCAATTTTGGCATGTTTGACCTCTGATTAAAAATCATGATTTATATATTCTCAAAAGTCTAAAGGGCCAGACTGGCCAAAATTACAAATGAATAATTTACCTAAAACTAGTCAAGTGCTATGTTAATTTTTCGTAAGGAAAACAGCATCAAAATATAAAATAAAATTTTTGAAATTCACCCCTTTTGGGCCCTATTTATCTCATGTTAAGTACATGTGACTTGTAATACATTGACTTCTTCCTGAATGGAAATTTCCTCAGGAGCACACTGAAAAAAAATGCCTCAAAATCTGACAAATAATAAAAATTCTACAGTCAAAATTTTTTAAGACGCCCAACTATGCCACCCCTTTAAAAAGAATTGGATACACATGTAGGACACAATTACCAAAACCCATCCTAGCCTTCCTTTTATTCCAAGGAAAATTGTGTTAAAATTTAATAAGGATTGATCAATTTGAACTTCAGTTATTCATCAAAATCAAAAGTGTCTACAGACAAGGACACCAGCGATGACAATGACAACAGCGCCATACAATTATACAACCTCAAATTTTTGCAGTGGTATAAAAAAATACATATCAATCTTCTTATTTTGTCTTAAATACCATTTTGTCTTTCTATTGCGATTGAAAAGTTGTATCAAATTTTCACTTGAAAATTAAGGAATGATATACTTCCAAAATAAAAAAAACTGGCATAGTCTTAGATAATGTTATCATGTTTCTGTATAGTTCTCTAATACTCCTTCTAAATGGTCATTTAGTGTCTTAAACTTCATATTTTTCTTTCCTTTCTTCTTTCTTTTCTGTGAATGTACAACTTTCTTAATTCCTATATCTTGCATTGATGTGATACCCTGCTTTTCCAAATAGTCTTCAATCTTTCTCTCATCCATACCCTCAACTGAAACACCTCTCCAAAGTTTCTGAAATTCTTCATCTACTGTGTATCTGCAATATTTATCATTGTAAAACAAGACTTTCTTTTTATCATTTGGTCGCACCACATATACAATATTATCTCCCAAGTTTTTCATGCATTTTTCTGCCTTTGGAAGCGACTCTTCGATATCATCTTGTAATATTCCACCCAAACCATGAAGATCATGTTTTTTCAATAAATTCAACAATCCCTTTTTGTCTCTAATGTCATAGGGTGGGTTAAATAAGAACTTGTCTCCATTTCCAGCATTCAGTGTTTTTATTTTTGGATTGTTCCGTAATGCTTCTGTTGAAAGCCAATGCTTATGCTTTACCGGCACATCCAGCTGATTTGTTTCATCCAGAATTTCATCAAGACTAAGCGCATGTGACTGACCTTCTTGATGCCTTGTTTTCATGTATTTGACAATTTTGGCTAAAATTCCAAATTTGTATTGTGAACTACCTTGACTTGTCTTGTAGTCAAAAGGAGTTTTGGAAGATGAGACACCATTGCTGATTTTTGGTTTCGATGATGATGATGATGAGGAGGATGACTTATGTTTTTTAGAGGAATGGGAATCACTGTCTGCATGTTTTCTTTTTTCTACAGTTGGCTGAGCCTTTGCTCTATTCAAAAAAGCATTTCTTTCCTTCAGAAGCGCTGGATCCATTGTATGTTATCTCTGAAATGTAAGAAACAAGTGATGACCCTAAAAGATGTCTCGCCCGTCCCTGCTGGCCTCTTAATTGATGTGAAATCTAAGTGAACTAATCAGAAAAGTGAACATGCTCACTAGACCGTGAAATTGAGGTCAAGGACAAAAGTCACCTGCAAGACTGACATGTACTACCCAAGACCAACCTATATACCAAATATTATCAACCTACCACTTCTAGGTATTGAGATATGGACTTAAGCAGAAAAACTTAACATGGCCACTAGACCGTGAAATTGAGGTCAAGGACAAAAGTCAAGTGCCGAACTGACATGTACTACCCAAGATCAGCCTACATACCAAATATTATCAACCTACCACTTCTAGTTATTGAGAAATGGACTTAAGCAGAAAAACTTAACGTGGCCACTAGACCGTGAAATTGAGGTCATGGACAAAAGTCACCTGCCAGACTGACATGTACTACCCAAGATCAGCCAACCTATATACCAAATATTATCAACCTACCACTTCTAGTTATTGAGAAATGGACTTAAGCAGAAAAACTTAACATGGCCACTAGACCGTGAAATTGAGGTCAAGGACAAAAGTTACCTGCCGGACTGACATGTACTACCCAAGACCAACCTACATACCAAATATTATCAACCTACCACTTCTAGTTATGTATTGAGAAATGGACTTAAATAAAGAAACTTAACATGGCCACTCAACCATAAAATTGAGGTCAAGGACAAAAGTTACCTGCCAGACTGACATGTACTACCCAAGACCAACGTACATGTACATACCAAATATTATCAACCTACCACTTCTAGTTATTGAGAAATGGACTTAAGCAGAGAAACTTAACGTGGCCACTCAAAAAGGTTGGCAAAATACCGGTGTAATATGGTATTTTGACCCGTGCGGTAAATTGACCCGCAGGTCAAAATACCATAGAAAAAATGACCCGCGGGTCACTTTTCCGCATGGGATTTTGACCCTCGGGTCACTTTACAGCCAGAGTATTTTGATCCCCCCATGGAAAAATGACCTATCCTAATTTCTAAGAATAAATCATAACATCTATCTTGTTTCAAAGGGTAGGTCAATTTCCCATGGGGGTAGGTCAAAATACCATAGCTTCTTAAAAAAAGGTCAGAGACCTGCAGAACATATTTAAAAACAAGTGAGGACCCTAAAAGATGTCTCGTCCATCCCTGCTTGGCTCTAAATTGATGTGAAATCTAAATGAACTTATCACAAAATTGAACATGCTCACTAGACTGTGAAATTAAGGTCACATGCATAAGTCATATGGCAGACTGTCAAGCACTGTCCAAGACCAACCAACATATAAAATATAATTGACCACTAATAGATAATTAGAAACTAACATGTTCACTAGACCATGAAACTGAGGTCAAAAACAAGTCATCTGCCAGATTGACATGTACTACCCAAGACCAACCTACATACTTAATATAATAGACCTACCATTTATAGTTACATGTAATGAGAAATGGACTTAATCAGGCAAACTCAACGTGGCCACTAGACCGTGAAATTGAGGTCAAGGACAAAAGTTACCTGCCAGACTGACATGTACTACCCAAGACCAACCTACATACCAAATATTATCAACCTACCACTTCTAGTTATTGAGAAATGGACTTAAATAGAGAAACTTAACATGGCCACTCAACCACAAAATTGAGGTCAAGAACAAAACCAAAGACCAAACTACATACTAAATATTATCAACCTACCACTTCTAGTTATTGAGAAATGGACTTAAGCAGAGAAACTTAAAGTGGCCACTCAACCGTAAAATTGAGGTCAAGGACAAAAGTTACCTGCCAGACTGACATGTACTACCCAAGACCAACCTACATACCAAATATTATCAACCTACCCCTTCTAGTTATTGAGAAATGGACTTAAGCAGAGAAACTTAACATGGTCACTGGACCATGCAATTGAGGTCAAGATCACATGATTTTATGTCGGTCACCTAGCATTTGATTAGTTCTACCACTGGACCAAATATGATGTTCTTACATCAAAGGGTTTTCAAAATATTCTGTATTTAGTAAAAGTTAACGCTGTTGCCATACTTTGCACGCCCATGTCTTTTTGTCGCGGGCAAGACAAAAATTGCAATTTTGGTCCCTTCGACCCCTTTGTAGCTCGGAAACGGTAAGAGCTACCCCAAATCCATTTACATACTACTGAAAGCTTAGGTCAAGAGGAATCCAAAGAAAAAATCCCATCGAAATCTGATGAAAAATAAAGATTTGACATATTTAGAAATATTGCAATTTTGGACCCTTTGACCCCTTGTAGCTCAGAAACGGTAAGAGCTACGCCAAATCCGTTGACATACGACTGGCAGCTTTGATCAAGAGGAATCCAAAGAAAACTTGAGCTGTCGCCGAATGGCAACCAACTATGCCCCAGCTCATTGAACCCTGAATCAATATGGCAAGAGCAAATTTAAGTGTGTGTTGTCACAGTACAAGTATGGACACAATGATATGCCTCCCCTTTTCCCAAAATATATAAAAGGGAAGTTCTGAGGCTGAAAATCAATTCTATGGGTGCTTGGCAATCTTCATGTAAATTAAGTTTCATCCATTTTGAGGCACTTAGAATTTTCCCGCCTTTTTCCAGTTTCCATGGCAATGGCAGCCATTTTGAAAATTCTGAGACCCAAAATCATTTCTATGGGTGCTAGACATCCTTTTTGTAAAGTTTCATTAAATTTGAGGCACTTTGAATTTTCACTCCTTTTTTCAGTTTCCTGGCCATTTTGAATATTCCAAAAGATATGTATGTGCACATCTACTTATTGTAAGTTAGATTCCTTTGAAGTAGTTTGAATTTATTTGCAAACTTTCTAAAAAACATTAATAGTTGTTTTTTTCATTCGTACAAACGGACGGACAAGGGTAAAATAATATGCCCCCGACTTGTTGTCGCGGGGCATAAAAAATCCCATCGAAATCCGATGAAAAATAAAAATTTTAAATAATCTGCAAATTCACATTTTTGGTACCGTTCGGCCCTCATAGCTGGGAAAGGAAACAAGTTACCAAAAATCAGTTATAGCTGAGCGCATGTTAATTTTTCGCAAGAGATCCATTGAAAACTAGAGGCTCCCAGGAGCCTGTATCGCTCACCTGATTTTCAGTTGCCACAATCAAGGTAACAATGTAAGTTATACAGTTGATCTTCAGTTTCTCAAACTTTCGTAGGTCGAACACCTCCAGTATCTTGAACTGTTTTTAAAGTCTGATCATGTTTTATTATATTTCTTTGTTAGGATTTTTTGATAAAAAAGGGTCTTGCTAAGGACCACTTTCGACACCAGTTTTGAAGTCGAGACGTCATTTTGTAAATGGCAGTCAACAAACAATTTTCAACATCAGTTTTGAAGTCACAACATCAATATCTATTTGGAAATCAAATTTCATTGAAATCGGACAATGTTGAATTTTCCCGCCTTTTTTGGCGGCCATTTTGAAAATGGCGGTCAAGGAACAATTTTCAACATCAGTTTTGAACTCACAAAATCAAGATCTATTTGGAAACCAAATGTCATTGAAATCAGAAAATGTTGAATTATCCCGCCTTTTTTGGCAGCCATTTTGAAAATGGCAGTCAAGGAACAGTTTTCAAAATCAGTTTTGAAGTTGACACAGCAAGGCAAACATTTCATTAATTTACACTAAACCTTCATCTTCTATAGTTTTGGAAATAATAGACGAAAATTTAATAAAAAATTCAGTGAAAAAAGGGCAATAACTCCTACAAGGGTTTATGGATTTTCTTCAAAATTTCAGGGTAGGTAGATCTTAATATGCTGAACATTTTTGCAATTTACATTTGACTTCTATCTGTTACACTTTTTGAAATAAAAAATAAAAAATGCCAAAATTTTGAAAATTTAACGGAAAAAGGGCTGCAACTCTGAGATGGGTTTTCGGATTTTCTTCAAAATTGCAGGGCAGGTAGATCTTGCCATGCTGACCATTTTAATCCCCATGTCAGATTTTTGATATCTGTAACGGTTTTCGAGTTATATGCAAAAAACAGCAATTTACCCCCATGTTCTATTTTTAGTAACAGCGGCCATGTTGTTTGGTCTTCGGACTAATCGAACACAATTTTGAAACTGCATACCCTGGTGATGATTCAGGCCAAGTTTGGTAAAAATTGGCTCAGTGGTTTCAGAGGAGAAGATTTTTGAAAAAGTTAACGACGGACGACGATGACGGACGCCAAGTGATGGCAATAGCTCACATGGCCTTTTAGGCCAGGTGAGCTAAAAATGCATTAAAATTGGACTAATAATATACAAAAATATTTTATTTTTTGAGATTTGCCCCTGTTGGGCCCATTTATCTCGTGAGCCAGAGTACAGCCAGAGACTTACCATGATAAATCACTGTGATAGACATATCACTCTAATTTTTTTAATGAATATATCTTTTTTCCTGATTAATCTATCTAAATAATTCCTTTTGCATATCAAGTGGTAAACTGCATCACTTTAAATGCAAAAGAAAGCATGTTGATATATTATACAGGAAATAAAATATACACATTTCACTAAGCAGAGTGATATGTCTATCATAGTAATTTATCATGGCAAGTCTCTGGCTGTACTGTACATTAAATCTGTTGGCATACTGCCAATTGGAAATTTGCTAAGGAGCACACTGAAACAAACCCCATCAAAATCAAATATATAATAAAGATTCTACAGTCAAATATGTGAAAACACCCAATTTCACCCCTTTTTGGCCCCTTTTTCTAAAACGGACAGGGCCACCAACTCGAAATTAAAACCTCAGTTTACACGTGTGGCAAGATACATCATACTAAAATTTCATAAAGATCAGTCCACTAGAATCAAAGTTATGCTGTCTACAGACGCTGATGGCGCCGCCAAGGCCATACCATTATAGGACCGCAAAATTTTCGCGGTCGTATAAAAATTGTGAATTTTGGGCTTTTGACCACTTATAGCTTGGGATGGTATGGGTCTACCTAAATCTGAATAAATCTATATGAAAAAATCTTTTGCTAAACATCAATAGCCTACAACAAGAGGAATTGATCAATACATAAAATTCCCATCAAAAATCTGATGAAAAAAATAAAATTATCGATAATCTGATTGTTAAGTGCAATGCTAATTTTTCATAAGGAAACCATTTGCAAAAAAAAAAAACTGCACCAGACTTAACAACAAATAAGCATTTTTTAGATTGCAAAAAAGTCTTTTGTAAGCCATTTATCTCATGAAGGGTAAATGTGGCATACCTTTACATAATTCAGATTAGAAATTTCCTCAGGAGCCAAAGAAAGGACAAGGTG
>MJUU01000774.1:43277-71094 GCA_002080025.1 Modiolus philippinarum
AAACTTTTCAGTTAAAGATCTTCTATGAAACAGCTTGAACAATTTAGACAAAATTTGCCCATGAGAGTCCTGGGGTGATCCCCTTTAAAGTTTATGATTTTTATGTTGGTACCTCATCTAAGATGGTCACCCATTTGTATATAATATAGCATATAGCACCATATGCGATTTATTTTAAAGATCTTCTTCTCTGAAACCACTTGAACAATTTTAATCAAATTTAACCATGATGATAGTTCTTTGGTGGTCTGCTTCAAATTTCACGATTTTTATGACAATAGACAATATTTATTGTGCAAACACATTTACAGTAAATGGTTATGGCATGATGAAAACAAACAATATCAATAACATAAAAAATTATGTATATACCTCATCCAAGAAGAACACCAGTGAAGAACATGGTATTACTTGAAGTCAATCTAACAAAGGAAAATATGGAAAATGAATTTTAAGATCTTCTCTGAAATCATTTACTGATCAAATTTAACCAACTTTGAATGATCATAATAGTCCTTTAGTGGTATCCTTGAAATACGGCCTAGGATCAAAGGGTAATATAAAAAACTTCCAGACGGCAAATTCTTTTGTTTTGCTCCAAGCCCCACCTTCCGGATATTTGCATTACACAGGCTGAGTGGCCCGCAGTTATTGTGAAAAGTTCTATTTCATAAATTTGGTTTAGAAATGACCTCATAATGATTTCTTGAAAAAATGTTGATTGGAATACATATGGAAAATATCGAGTTGGCGAATAATTACTCCGGATCAAATGAATTTGGCGGCTACAATCCTTGTATACAAGGATTGTCCACAATCCTTATACAAAAGGATTGTACAATCCTTGTATACAAGGATTGTAGTCGCCAACCGAAAGTAATGTAATGTACACTGTATGTGTAGAAGAAATTATTTATATTAAAATGAATAAAATAAATAAAATTAGTATTATTTTTGCCTTTTTTGTCATTTTTACAATTTTTGAGGTAAAATAATTTAAATTTGAGACATGGACAACAAGAATTAATTAAGGTTGGGCTTACACAGCAATATCAAACAAATTACTTGGAAAATAATGAAAGGATTACCAATGTAGTTTTATATCAAGTAGGGATATTGAATAAATTATTAAAATGAAATAATGATTATTTATGTGAAAAGGGATGGAATGATGACTCCAGATAGATTAGAGGGGATAGCAGTTTTTTTCTCAGCAATAAAAGTTGGGATGGAGTGTGTATAAGTTTGGTTGTACAGATGTCTCTTACATACTGGTAAATTTGGATAGTAGTTTTCTCTGAGATGCCTGTAGTCTCAGCAGCTTTCTTCACCATTGTGTCTTGGCACCATAAGTATAAAATTAAAACCATTTGTATGTGTATGTGTTTTATGTAATGTTACTTTACATTTTATCATATTTATCATTCATCCTTGTGTATCAGTACTGCTGTAACTTAATATGTATTATTAATATAAAATAAATTAATTCCTGTTTCTTACTGCAGCTGAATTTTGTACATGCTCTACTAGTGAGCATGTTTATTTAAATATGTAAATAATGATTGTAATCCATAATCCTTTACAACAACATTGTCTGCCAAATAAACACACAAGCTGTCATAATTAGACAAATCTTCAAATGAAGCCATATCATGCAAAACAATGACAAAAACCACAAATGAAAACCTCAAAATGTATATTTCTTATAAAAATAACATAAACTTTTGCATATTTAGTCAATTTAATAAATAATACTTTTTCCAATAATTTTGGAAAAAGGTACAATCCTTTTGTATAAGGATTGTGGACAATCCTTGGAATTTGTAGCCGCCAAATTCATTTGATCCATTACTTCCACTAGCTGTAAACAAATGTATATCAATAACATTTATTCCATAATTTTTGGAACTACAACATGTATAGTATAAATTTCACAGGATACTATTTTGGCCTACACTTGCGGGAAGCAACAGTTGCAATTCCATCTTAAAACATGTTAAAGAAATAACTTTTCACGTGCATTTCTTACCTACGACCTCATATCATATCATTACTTGACATTAAGAAGACAAAGAGATAATTTTCAAAAAGAATCGAGCCGAAATCTTCAACCGGAAATATGTATAAATACACTAAACGCAGAAGTCAAGGAAGATATGGAAAGGACTTGTTTCCGTAAATCAAAACAAATCAAATCAAATCAAAAAGCTTTATTTAATTAAGGATGTAGTAAGGTGAGGTTTTTGCAATTCGTAAAAGTCATTCGGGTTTCTCTGATTTTATCCAGTATCGCTATGTAAAATATTTTGCCCCATTACACCCAATTTTCTAGTCATCAAAGTCTTCAGAAGCTCATTTCAAGTCAGTACGCAAAATTTTATTAGATTGTAGATTTTCCCTACATGTAAAACAAATCAATATGGTGTCCATGCTATACTAAGGTAAAAGTCCAAGAGAGGTTTTCCCGCCATATTTTTAAATGTAAAATATCTTAAAAACAAGGCCCATAACCTATCAATATTTGGAGCTAACTCTATTTCTTTTGTCTTAATAAAGAACTTGAACTTGAACTTGAACCTTTAACAGTGCTCTTTCCATTTAGGGCATCAATTTGAAATCGTAGATTTATTTAATTTTACCTTACCAGAGACATATAATTATAGAGATTGGCAACTCTACTATCACGCTATACTAATCACGACAAACATGGTACGGCCACATCAGAACTTCTTAAACTACTTTTAATTTAGTCAACATATTTTTAAATCGAAAAGAGAATTATTTTCCTTAATTATTTTATAGTATAGTTTAGAAAATTTGATTTAAAAATATTGATTAACAAAAAAGATATTGACAAATAAAGCTGAAACTTCATGTGGAAATCTGACGACGAAGATCGTGGTGTGCCTTGTTTACTTTTGAAACTCCTCTTTTATTTCCGTGATTACAATGTCCTAGTTATAAAAAAGTATTTTACATTGTTGGTAGAGTTTAGATAGTTTTATTATGATATTTTCATGAATTATTGAGATATTAGCGATTTATTCTTGTGAAGTGGAAGTTTTATCGAAGTCTCGATGGCGGAGCGATTTCACGGGAATTCGTCATGTTGCCAATCTCTTTAATTATATGTCTCTGACCTTACTACATCCTTAAAGTCGGCATGTTGAGATAACAATAAAAATAAGCCCTCATAAGCTTTTACAATATACATATTACATGAAAAACAATTTTCTTATCCGGCGTGACATCACAAAGCTGAATTGACCAATCAGATCAGTCGCTTTTAATCTTGTACCCCAATATATGCGGTGACGCGATCGGTGATTTCTTATACAACTTATGTAAAAAATCGATATTTTAGATTGCTGTATATTCGGTGTTATAATACCTATGATCTTGAAATTCGGATATGATGTATATGTTGATGTTCTAAATGTATAATCCGAGTTTCATTAAAATATCTTGAAAAATGAATGAATAAATCAAAGTTGAAGTTACTTAGATATATAGTGAAATGTGGTCATTTTCACCTCCTCCACAGGTAAAGTGCCCGTATGTCCGGATAAGAGAATACAAGTAACACATACAATACCGGGTTACAATACAAGTAACACATACATTACAATACAAGCACTCATATTAATAAAGGTTAATGAGGACACCATACCCAGAAAAATATTTACCATTTAGATTTCTTTTTTTTGGATATATTGTAGTACAATAGTAGTTGGTTGTTACGTGAAATTTTCAAACCCCCTTACCAGGCTTTTTCTTGAGATATATAGGACAAGAGTTATCTGCCCCTTGGTGTTCATGAATATTAACAACAACGGTATATTAGGGCAGACTGTAATGAACATGTTGTTAATTGAGGAAAAATAACCATCAGTGCTAAAAGCTGTGACTATTGAATATGTGATAAGATAGAATAGATTTTGACCTTGACACCTCGTAGCTTCAAAATTACCCCAATACTTCATTAACTTGCAATTTTGTTACCCCTTTTTGGCCCTTGCCGGACCATATTTCATGCCATGACAAAAAATTGTGTCATTTAAAATTTGATTTTTTTCATTGAATATATTATTTGAAATCACAACAATGACATATTTAAAAAAAATCAGTATAGCAAACCATGCAGGCTTTTATTAGAGACCTACATGCATTCAAAGTTTAGCAGAAACAAGAATGATTACAAACTGAGTACATTTTATTTCATTGTTGGTAAAAAAAACAACTGATTATTGCCAAATAATTCTTATATAATTTGCATAATAGGAAATACGCTGATATGATTGGTTGAATTTACTTCCGGTAGCAATTTCTGAAGTCGTTTATTTTTCGATAGACGACGTTGACCGAACTACATTTAAGTTCACCTAATAAAATCATACGCCGAGTGAATCAAATAGAACAAATACGTGTGATTGGCATTATACAAGTAAGAATTTAATTACTTATCATCAAATTAAAAGAATTATAAGGATTTAACACCGTTTGAAAGGAATTTATAGGAGTATAAACGGGACCAAGTCACTCACAAACATATCATAAAAGTCCTTCGGACTTTTATTTGTTTGTGAGTGAATTGGTCCCGTTTATACTCCAATAAATTCCTTTAAAACTGTGTTTAATCCTATAAGGGGTTTTTCTCATATATTTAGTACCTTAATTAACCAATTATAGAAATTGTAAAGCCAATGTTTAAACCACTCGAAATGTAAATATGTGATAAATGCGTTAGAGAATGATAAGCCATGCTCTATGAAATAAGTGCTCGGAGCTACAGCTCCTTGCACTATATTTCATAGAGCATGGCTTATCATTCTCTAACGTGTCATAAATTTAAATTCAAATAAATATTTAGTTAGGTAATTTCCTTTTAGATTTTCTCTGTGTCTAATTAGGAAAAATGAAAGGATATGGAGTGAATGTACACGTGACAAAAGCGCACACGATACATAGAAAACTCCAGTTTATCAAGGACAGGGATTTTATTCCTGTCAACATCTTGATGTCGCCTGAAGGTCTTCAACAAGAGGTGAACAATATTCACCCCCTCAAGCGAGATCAAGAAGGCCCCTAGTAGTCTATTCAATTCTAGTTATNGAGAAATGGACTTAAGCAGAAAAACTTAACGTGGCCACTAGACCGTGAAATTGAGGTCAAGGTCACATAACGTTATGTCCGTCAGGTAGCACTTGATTAGTACTACCACTGGACCAAATATGACGTTCCTACATAAAAGGGTTTTCAAAATATCCTGCATTTAGTAAAAGTTAACGCCGTCGCCGTCACCGTCGCCATACTTTGCACTCATATGTCTCGCTTTCACGACTTTCGTCGCGGGCGAGACAAAAAACACTGAATATTTCATAAACAACATTTTTCAACTTAGTGATAAGTGTTCTAGGGAATATTTATAGACAGTTCTCTTCAAAATGAGGGGGAGATGCAGCAGATTCTTAACTCGATTCCATGATAAAGTTCTTCATATACTGAGTCCTTGTGGTCAACATCAGGAAATTGACCCATGTGGTTCATAAAAAAAATTATTTTGTGAAGAATGACAGATAGTAACCTTCATATGTTATCAATATGACAGTCTCTACACAATACATGTACTAGTATTCACATCTTACAGTTGTGTCCCCTGATGACAATGAACGACTACATTTATGCAAAGCGCAGCATGATACAATGGCAGCATCACACAAAATAACTGTGGACATCAAAAGATGCAATTTCTTTTTCAAAATAAAAATGAAACATTACGTCTAAAGGAATCCGAATAAAAAATCCCATCACATCTTCTTGAAAATAAAAGCTTTTAGGTAAATTATTCATTTGCAATTTTGGCCAGACTACTGTAGTCCTTTATACAAAAATGTAGCTTGGAAAAGGTAAGAGCTATGCCGAATCTGTTGGCATGTTACTAAAGCTTATATCAAGAAGAATCCAAAGAAACAAACCCACTAAAATCCTGCAAGAAATACGAATTTGACATACTTTGAAAAATAAAGGGCTACGCCGAGCGCAGCATGATATGACCGCAGCATATCAACCACTGATATTTCAACAAGTGTAGTTTAAAGTGAATGTGGACAAAGTAAAGAGCTTGATACAATAATTAGATGGACACAAAAAGGAGCTTGACACATTATTAGCTGGACACAAACTACCCTTTTGATCACTTATTGATAAAAGAGACAGTTAGAGCTATGCAAAATATGTTACTACAAACTAAAAGCTTACATCAAGAGAAATCCAAAGAAAAAAAAATCCCATCAAAGTCTGATGAAACATAAAGACCTGACATATTTAGAAAAATTGCAATTTTGGTCCCTTTGACCCCTTGTTACTTGTAGCTCGGAAACAGTAAGAGTTACGCCAAATTTGATGACATTCTGCTGAAAGCTTAGATCAAGAGGAATCCAAAGAAAAAAATCCCATCGAAATCCGAAGAAAAATAAAGATTTGAGATATTTAGAAAAATTGCAATTTTGCCCCCTTGTAGCTCAAGGGTAAGAGCTACGCCAAATCCATTGACATACTACCGAGAGCTTGGATCAAGAGGAATCCAACGGAAAAAATCCCATCGAAATCTGATGAAAAATAAAGATTTGACATATTTAAAAACAAGTGAGGACCCTAAAAGATGTCTCGTCCATCCCTGCTTGGCTCTAAATTGATGTGAAATCTAAATGAACTTATCAGAAAATTGAACATGCTCACTAGACTGTGAAATTAAGGTCACATGCATAAGTCATATGGCAGACTGTCAAGCACTGTCCAAGACCAACCAACATACAAAATATCATTGACCACTAATAGATAATTAGAAACTAACATGTTCACTAGACCATGAAACTGAGGTAAAAAACAAAAGTCATCTGCCAGATTGACATGTACTACCCAAGACCAACCTACATACTTAATATAACAGACCTAACATTTATAGTTACATGTAATGAGAAATGGACTTAATCAGGCAAACTCAACGTGGCCACTTCTAGTTATTGAGAAATGGACTTAAATAGAGAAACTTAACATGGCCACTCAACCATGAAATTGAGGTCAAGAACAAAAGTGACATGTTCTACCAAAGACCAAACTACATACTAAATATTATCAACCTACCACTTCTAGTTATTGAGAAATGGACTTAAGCAGAGAAACTTAAAGTGGCCACTCAACCGTAAAATTGAGGTCAAGGACAAAAGTTACCTGCCAGAATGACATGTACTACCCAAGACCAACCTACATACCAAATATTATCAACCTACCCCTTCTAGTTATTGAGAAATGGACTTAAGCAGAGAAACTTAACATGGTCACTGGACTGTGCAATTGAGGTCAAGGTCACTTGATTTTATGTCGGTCACCTAGCACTTGATTAGTTCTACCACTGGACCAAATATGATGTTCTTACATCAAAGGGTTTTCAAAATATCCTGTATTTAGTAAAAGTTAACGCTGTTGCCATACTTTGCACGCCCATGTCTCGCTTTCCGCGACTTTTGACAAGACAAAAATTGCAATTTTGGCCCCTTTGACCCCTTTGTAGCTCTGAAGCGGTAAGAGCTACCCCAAATCCATTTACATACTACTGAAAGCTAACGTCAAGAGGAATCCAAAGAAAAAATCCCATCGAAATCTGATGAAAAATAAAAATTTGACATATTTAGAAAAATTGCAATTTTGGCCCCTTTGTAGCTCGGAAACGGTAAAAGCTATGCCAAATCCGTTGACAAACTACTGAAAGCTTAGGCCAAGAGGAATCCAAAGAAAAAAATCCCATCTAAATCCGATGAAAAATAAAGATTTGACATATTTAGAAAAATTGCAATTTTAGACCCTTTGACCCCTAATAGCTCGGAAACGGTAAGAGTTACGCCAAAACCCTTGACCTACAACTGGCAGCTTTGATCAAGAGGAATGGCAACCAACTATGACCCTGCTCACTGAACCCTGAATCAATATGGCAAGTGCAAATTTAAGTGTGTGTTGACACAGTACAAGTATGGACACAAAGATATGCCTCCCCTTTTCCCAAAATATATAAAAGGGAAGTTCTGAGCCCGAAAATCAATTCTATGGGTGCTTGGCAATCTTCATGTAAAGTTTCATCCATTTTGAGGCACTTAGAATTTTCCATCCTTTTTCCAGTTTCCATGGCAACTGCAGCCATTTTGAAAATTCTGAGACCCAAAATCATTTCTATGGGTGCTAGACATCCTTCTTGTAAAGTTTCATAAAATTTGAGGCACTTTGAATTTTCCCGCCTTTTTTCAGTTTCCTGGCCATTTTGAATATTCCAAAAGATATGTATGTGCACATCTACTTATTGTAAGTTAGATTTCTTTGAAGTAGTTGGAATTTATTTGCAAACTTTCTAAAAAACATTAATAGTTGTGTTTTTCATTCGTACAAACGGACGGACAAGGGTAAAATAATATGCCCCCGACTTGTCATCGCGGGGCATAAAAAATCCCATCGAAATCCGATGAAAAATAAAAATTTTAAATAATCTGCAAATTCACATTTTTGGCCCCATTCGGCCCTCATAGCTGGGAAAGGAAACAAGTTACCAAAAATCAGTAATAGCTGAGCTCATGTTAATTTTTCGTAAGGAATCCATTGAAAAAAAATGCATTAAAATTGGACTAATAATATAAAAAAATATTTTATTTTTTGAGATTTGCCCCTGTTGGGCCCCATTTATCTCGTGAGCGGTACATGCTACATTAAATCTGTTGGCATACTGCCAATTGGAAATTTGCTAAGGAGCACACTGAAACAAACCCCATCAAAATCAAATATATAATAAAGATTCTACAGTCAAATATGTGAAAACACCCAATTTCACCCCTTTTTCTAAAACGGACAGGGCCACCAACTCGAAATTAAAACCTCAGTTTACACGTGTGGCAAGATACATCATACTAAAATTTCATAAAGATCAGTCCACTAGAATCAAAGTTATGCTGTCTACAGACGCTGATGGCGCCGCCAAGGCCATACCATTATAGGACCGCAAAATTTTCGCGGTCGTATAAAAATTGTGAATTTTGGGCTTTTGACCACTTATAGCTTGGGATGGTATGGGTCTACCTAAATCTGAATAAATCTATATGAAAAAATCTTTTGCTAAACATCAATAGCCTACAACAAGAGGAATTGATCAATACATAAAATTCCCATCAAAAATCTGATGAAAAAAATAAAATTATCGATAATCTGATTGTTAAGTGCAATGCTAATTTTTCATAAGGAAACCATTTGCAAAAAAAAAAAACTGCACCAGACTTAACAACAAATAAGCATTTTTTAGATTGCAAAAAAGTCTTTTGTAAGCCATTTATCTCATGAAGGGTAAATGTGGCATACCTTTACATAATTCAGATTAGAAATTTCCTCAGGAGCCAAAGAAAGGACAAGGTGTGATAAGGGCCTGATTTGGCCCTAAATTTCGGTGATTTTTTAAGTTGCACCTGGATATTTTCTTTTCTGTTTGCTTGAAAGTTCAGATCCCACTAAAGGAAAAAATACAAAATTAACAACCCATGACATCACAATAGGTACAGTTCTGACGTCATGTTAAAGCTACTTTTGAACGTTTTCATGGAAATGCAAGGAATTTGGCATATTTTCAAATGGTTTTAATTTCCTAATCAGAAATATAGAGCACATCCAAGAACCAATTAGATAATTTACCGAATTGTTAGTTCAAATGCAATGGACCTCCCATATAAATATTTTTGTGGTTCTTGCCTGTGCTCTACATGTACATGTATGTTTCCTCTTAAGAAAAAGTTGTCAAAGTCAGTCAAATTTGTCTTTTTCGACAAATTGTGCAATTTATCCCATTTTCTACACTGAAAAACTTTGAAATTGTACATCAATACTTGAGTAATCTTCCTGTTAACTGTTAACCTATAACCATAGAACATTTCAACAAAAAATAATGTTAACCTAAGCAAACTTATTTTTTGAGGCCAAATAAGGCCTTTAAACTGCACCTACTCCTTTCATCTAAATCTGATTAATAATAAATATCCTAGTTACATCCAAAAGTATGAAAACACCCAACTTTGACCTTTTGTGCACAATTTTTATAAGCAGACAGGGCAACAATAACCAAATCAAATCCAATCCATAGAAAAAAGAAGGGAAACGGGGAATGTGTCAAAGAGACAACGACCCAATGGGAGTAATAACAACTCAAAGACACCATAAGATCTTCAATGAACGATGAGGAAACCCCGCACCCAACAGAAGGTCGGAGTCAGCCCCTAAATAAAGAGTAATCAAGATCAGCAAAATAAACATCATCCTAGACTCTATGGACATAAAGTAAACTAACTAAAACAGACAAGACACACTGTCAAGGAATGCTGTGTTTAAATTTCATGAGAATTGATGAACAATGAACTTAAGTTACTGACCAAAAACAAAAGGGTCTACAGACAACAACAGCACTTTAGCATATTAACAAACATAATCTGTTGTATAAATTGACTGTTCAGGTTTTAATCATTAACAGTGACAGTGTAAGTTTCCAAATAAATTTGGTGTTCAGGCAATAACTGGAGTACTGACTACTGGGTTTGTGAATACCCTTAGGGACTAACAGTCCATCAGCAGAGGCAGATATGAGGTATGTTGATGTGTCCAGTATTCATTGTATTACATGTGAAGGACATTATACACATGTACAATTGTTCAATTCTAGTACATTTGTATCTTTTTCACATATTTTCTTTCTAATGAGGTACCGGTAGTAATAAAGAGGAAGTAATAAAAATGTACTTGTCATCATATGATGTTTTGTTGATTAATCAAATAATTGCTTCAAGTGCTGAATATAACATTGATCCACTAAAAAACAAACACCATTAACATTAACCATATAGGAGTTTATGCAATCACCTTGCATCCGTCCTCAATTTTAAACTTTTCAGTTAAAGATCTTCTATGAAACAGCTTGAACAATTTAGACAAAATTTGCCCATGAGAGTCCTGGGGTGATCCCCTTTAAAGTTTATGATTTTTATGTTGGTACCTCATCTAAGATGGTCACCCATTTGTATATAATATAGCATATAGCACCATATGCGATATATTTTAAAGATCTTCTTCTCTGAAACCACTTGAACAATTTTAATCAAATTTAACCATGATGATAGTTCTTCGGTGGTCTGCTTCAAATTTCACGATTTTTATGACAATAGACAATATTTATTGCGCAAACACATTTACAGTAAATGGTTATGGCATGATAAAAACAAACAATATCAATAACATAAAAAATTATGTATATACCTCATCCAAGAAGAACACCAGTGAAGAACATGGTATTTTAAGATCTTCTCTGAAATCATTTACTGATCAAATTTAACCAACTTTGAATGATCATAACAGTCCTTTAGTGGTATCCTTGAAATACGGCCATCAAAGGGTTATATAAAAATACTTCCAGACGGCAAATTCTTTTGTTTTGCTCCAAGCCCCACCTTCCGGATATTTGCGTTACACAGCTGAGTGGCCCGCAGTTATTGTGAAAAGGTCTATTTCATAAAATTGGTTTAGAAATGACCTCATAATGATTTCTTGAAAAAATGTTGATTGGAATACATATGGAAAATATCGAGTTGGCGAATAATTACTTCCACTAGCTGTAAATAAATGTATATCAGTAACATTTATTCCATAATTTTTGGAACTACAACATGTAAATTTCACAGGATTCTATTTTGGCCCACACTTGTGGGAAGCAACAGTTGCAATTCCATCTTAAAACATGTTAAAGAAATAACTTTTCACGTACATTTCTTACCTACGACCTCATATCATATCATTACTTGACATTAAAAAGACAAAGAGATAATTTTCAAAAAGAATCGAGCCGAAATCTTCAACCGGAAATATGTATAATTACACTAAACGCAGAAGTCAAGGAAGATATGGAAAGGACTTGTTTCCGTAAATCAAAACAAATCAATTCAAATAAAAAAAAGTCATTCGGGTTTCTCTGATTTTATCCAGTATCACTATGTAAAATATTTTGCCCCATTACACCCAATTTTCTAGTCATCAAAGTCTTCAGAAGCTCATTTCAAGTCAGTAGGCAAAATTTTATTAGATTGTAGTAAAACAAATCAATATGGTGTCCATGTTATACTAAGGCAAAAGTCCAAGAGAGGTTTTCCCGCCATATTTTTAAATGTGAAATATCTTAAAAACAAGGCCCATGACCTATCAATATTTGGAGCTAACTCTATTCTTTTAACAGTGCTCTTTCCATTTAGGGCATTAATTTGAAATCGTAGATTTATTTGATTTCACCTTACTACATCCTTAAAGTCGGCATGTTGAGATAACAATAAAAATAAGCCCTCATAAGCTTTTACAACATACATATTACAAGTAACACATACAATACCGGGTTACAATACAAGTAACACATACATTACAATACAAGCACTCATATTAATAAAGGTTAATGAGGACACCATACCCAGAAAAATATTTACCATTTAGATTTCTTTATTTTTGGATATATTGTAGTACAATAGTAGTTGGTTGCTACGTGAAATTTTCAAACCCCTTACCAGGCTTTTTCTTGAGCTATATAGGACAAGTGTTACCTGCCCCTTGGTGTTCATGAATATTAACAACAACGGTATATTAGTGCAGACTGTAATGAACATGTTGTTAATTGAGGAAAAATAACCATAAGTGCTAAAAGCTGTGACTATTGAATATGTGATAAGATAGAATAGATTTTGATCTTGACACCTCGTAGCTTCAAAATTACCCCAATACTTCATTAACTTGCAATTTTGTTACCCCTTTTTGGCCCTTGCCGGACCATATTTCATGCCATGACAAAATATTGTGTCATTTAAAATTTGATTTTTTTTCATTGAATATATTATTTGAAATCACAACAATGACATATTTAAAAAAAATCAGTATAGCAAACCATGTAGGCTTTTATTAGAGACCTACATGCATTCAAAGTTTAGCAGAAACAAGAATGATTACAAACTGAGTACATTTTATTTCATTGTTGGTAAAAAAACAACTGATTATTGCCAAATAATTCTTATATAATTTGCATAATAGGAAATACGCTGATATGATTGGTTGAGCAATTTCTGAAGTCGTTTATTTTTCGATAGACGATGTTCACCGAACTACATTTAAGTTCACCTAATAAATTCATACGCCGAGTGAATCAAATAGAACAAATACGTGTGATTGGCATTATAAAAGTAAGAATTTAATTACTTATCATCAAATTAAAAGAATTATAAGTATTAAACACCGTTTGAAAGGAATTTATAGGAGTATAAACGGGACCAAGTCACTCACAAACATATCATAAAAGTCCTTCGGACTTTTATTTGTTTGTGAGTGAATTGGTCCCGTTTATACTCGAATAAATTCCTTTAAAACTGTGTTTAATCCTATAAGTTTTTTTTTTCTCAAATATTTAGTACCTTAATTAACCAATTATAGAAATTGTAAAGCCGCAATGTTTAAACCACTCGAAATGTAAATATGTGATAAATGCGTTAGAGAATGATAAGCCATGCTCTATGAAATAAGTGCTCGGAGCTAAAGCTCCTCGCACTATATTTCATAGAGCATGGCTTATCATTCTCTAACCCTTACATGGTGTCATAAATTTAAATTCAAATAAATATTTAGTTAGGTAATTTCCTTTTAGATTTTCTCTGTGTCTAATTAGGAAAATGAAAGGATATGGAGTGAATGTACATGTGACAAAAACGCACACGATACATAGAAAACAACTGCAGGGATTTTATCCCTGTCAACATCTTGATGTCGCCTGAAGGTCTTCAACAAGAGGTGAACAATATTCACCCCCTCAAGCGAGATCAAGAAGGCCCCTAGTAGTCTATTCAATTAGAATTTATTTTACATGTCTGTTTTGAACTATTCAAACGAAGGTCCATTAGGCTAGCTAGAGTTAATCCGATTGTATTCGGCAAGCGTTAGCAGATGTCAAGCCCTTGAGACTTAGTACCTTTCGGACAGCTATTTACAAGATTCATACACGGTATCGAGGTAACAATTTGAGTTCTTTTATTTTATTGGCTTATTTTCTATACTTTGAATCCCCTATAAACATGCGGATCCAGACCAAATAAAGAATTTATATTTAAAGAATTATTTACATTTTCAGGCCAACAATCAAAGACCTAGCGTCATTTCTGTTGTCAGGCCCGGCAACAGCTTCTCCATTCTCACCGACAAAATTATACACACTAAGCTGGTTCCCCAAACTCAAAGACTCTTCCGAGGCAAACAACTGGCGGAGAACCCGGGCTTCCCTGAAGTGTGTGTAATTTTGGATGATTTGGACACGATGGTCACCATTTGACAGTGATCCTGAAACTTCGGATTCAACCATGATAACTGGTACTCCAACTAACCACCAGGCACATAACGTTTCAGATGTACATGGTGTGGACACAGCATCAGGGGGTGAGCCAATTACTTCGCAACCAGTTGTGAGTCAAAAGAACAAGTGCGCAAATATCAAGTGCAGTGACCACAACTTTTCATCATCAATTAGTGTGGCAGCACATCCAGCATCTGTGTCAGTGACCACAGTACCAGCAACTTACCACAAAGTAAGTGTACCACAGATGCCACAATATCAAATGGCAATGCCTGTACCCCATCATTTGATGCTAGTAGCAAAAGCTCTGTGATTCAATGATGGCGTGCCTTTATGGCTTATATGACTTTACAAAAGTTGACCGAACCGGCAATATGTGGATACTTTCATAGTTACCTAGATGGTGATGCACTCTAGTGGTTTTGGAATATCAATGACTCGTTAAAATCTTCACTGGCATCAATCAAACAGGCTTTGTTTGCAAGGTACTGTCCTTCCAAACATAGCATCGAATTAATGGACATTAAGCAAGGTGATACTTGTAATGAATCGGTGGATGACTATGTAAATAGAATTTTGAAATTGTGTGCTGATACTGATATGACGGACAATGCAAAAAATTACAAAAGCAATGAAAGGCCTCAAGCCAGCCATCGGCACGATTGTCATTCCACAAGATCCGATAAATATGGAAGACCTTAGGCTGCGAGGAGCTAGGGCCGAAATGACGCTCACTGTAACGAAAACGCCGCAGGATAACCAAATTGCTGCTATATTAGCAGAAATTAAGTCAGATGTGGGCATTCTTAAAAGTGACAGGGAGGCAGTAATGGCAGCAGTTTCTGGTTATAATCAACAACAGCAGCAGTCGCAGTGGAGGGACTCTCAGATGAACTTTCGCCAACCCAGTCATTGCCAAGGTACCAAAGACCAAATCAGAGAAACGCAGATTTTCATCAGAGACAGCCAAGATCGAATCAGCTGCAACAACAACAGATGCAGTCAAGATACAACCAACAGCAGCAATAAACAAGACAACAACAAACCAATGGACAGTGGCAAAAATGTTACCGATGTGGTGAGTATAACTGTAATCACATCAATTGTTGGGCAAGAAATTTAATTTGTGAAAAGTGTAATAAAATTGGTCATATTAGATCAGCTTGTCTGGTGAATCGTAGCAGGGTTATAACTTGATGAACAATGGGTACTAGAAATACGCACCTATTTGGGGCATCAGTCTAGGTAACTGCATTGCAGATGTAGGTTTTACAACTCCACTGCAACAGAACGCCACTGAAGTGTATATTGGGGAAAGAAAAAAATATGCTCTAATTGACACAGGAGCCTCGATCAGTGTTATTAATAAAGCACAGTTCGACAAAACACATTATGCAGATTTAAAATTAAGAAGAATGAAATCTCAAGTGATAAAAGGTGTAGGCGGACAAAAATTAAGTGTCCTTGGGGTAGTAAAATTGCCCTTGAAATGCGAGATCCAATTTTTGAATATCCAGTACACATTATTGAAAATGTACACCATTCCTTAATCATAGGGCAAGACTTTTTTTAAAGCAAAGATAGATTTTGAAGGCAAAACTCTAAATCTGCAAGACAATGTATGTATTGTGGCCGTGGTAACCAAAAAACTTGACTCAAATGGTTTGGCAAGAAATTTAGACAAAGTTACAATCCCAAAAATGTCTGAAACTGTAATTCCAGTATCTGTTTCAAAACATTGCAATGAAGCTCACGGTAAGGCCACATTAATAATTAAGCACTTAGTTGCTGCTAAATGTATTGTGACTGTCAATCAAGGCAAAGCCATGATAAAAATAAATTAAATCCCACCCATAACGATATAATACTTAGAAAGAGACAGGTATTAGCAGATGCGATAAGAATTAGCACTGCTGATATAATGTTACTAGACTCCGAGTCTGATAATAATAAGCTAGAAACAAACCATTGTCAGAGACAAAAACAAAACAATGATATCAAATTTGACCTGCAAGATTCTGATTTAAATGACAATCAAAAAAGGTCTCTTTTAAATTTGTTATCAAGGTTTAAGCGTGTCTTTGCTAAAGATTTAAGTCAATTAGGAACAACAAATATATACCATCATACAACTAAAACACTCCTAGGTGCAAAACGGTTCCCAATTCTTAAGAACTTTCGTCCCTATACAAAAAAGAAATAAATAGGCAAGTGGAAGAGATGGAGAAAAATGTCATTATTAGGCCGTCTAATTCTATATTGCATTCACCTGTTGTTTTGGTACGCAAAAAGAACAATGGGTTTAGGTTTGCAGTTAACTACTGCAGGCATAATAAGGTCACTATTCCCTTGCCATTCCCGCTGCCTCGCTTGGAGAGTGTTTTCGATGCAATAGGGGAAACAAAAGCGCAATATTTCAGTTGTGTCGACCTGAAAAGCGGATTCTGGCAGATTCCCTTAGAACCTGGGACACAGCACAAGGCAGCATTTATAACACAAGACGTAGTTTATGAGTGGACTCGATTACCCTTCGGCTTGATGATTTTCAAACCTTAATGACTTCAGTCTTCAGGGGAATGTACTGGAAGTCAGTGCAAGTCTACATAGATGATATTCTAATTTTCAATGACAATTTTGAAAAGCACTTGTCCCACTTTTCTCAGCTTTTCCCTGACAAATGCCAGTTTGCATTGTAAAAGTTAAAGTTTTCAGGTCATATTATATCTAAAGAGGGTGTTGAGGAAGACCCAGAAAAGAATAAAGCAATGGCCAATTTTCCCCGTCCAACAACAGGTCTCGCTAATTACTACTGAAAATTCATTGAAAATTTTTCAAAAATTGCAGCCCCATTAAATGCACTCAAGTCAAAAGACAAAAAGATTGCTTGGTCAGACGACTGTGAAAAAATCATTTAATGAACTGAATCAGAAAATTGTATGTGTACCTGTTTTGTCTTATCCTGATTCATCTAAACATTTTATCTTGACTTGTGATGCTTCAGATAAACAATTAGCTATATTTTGGGCCAGCTAGACTCACAAGGTAGGGAACATGTTATTGCCTATGGCGGTCGCTCCCTAACAAAAGCAGAATGAAGCTAGAATACCACTGACAAAAAATGTCAAGCATTTTAAGTGGTGTTAAAGCATATCATCCATATCTGTCTGCTGGAAAGTTCACTATTTACAAAGATCATAAAGCGCTTTGCTTTCTGAAAAGTGCTAATAAATCAAATACCCGTTTGATGCGCTGGGCTGTAAATTTGCAAGAATACAATTATGACATTGTTCACAAGCCTGGCAAAAGAAATTATGTTGCAGATGCCTTAACTAGACGGGAATATCCAGAAATTAATGAGTCTATTTCCGGAAATGATGCTAATAATTCTGCATAAAATCAGGAATGGCCCATGCATCCACCGTATTATGATACATATAACACCGTAGAATTCATTTCAGGTCAAGGGTATGAAAATGAAACTTTTCAAACTAAAACAAGAGCTAATCAAGTTTCATTTTTTAGAAAATAATAAGAACACTGAAGGAGTAGCTATGCATTTCTTTAATCCAGATGTAGAACCATCCATAGTAGCTGCTATACAAGACAATTCACTTCAAAGAGCACTTAATAACACAGAAACTTTCTTTCAGCTGCAGCAGCATAGTCCAGATTTCAAATTTATTGTAGCATATCTTGTTAATTGAGATTTATCTGATACTGAAAAAGAGCGTATTAAAAGTGTTGCAGGGGCTGAGAGATATCAAATACCTGATGGATTGCTTTATCACTTTGCACAGCGTAGGTGTAAGCAGCAAAAGGATCCAGACAAACACACAAAAAAGCTTTGCATACTTTTAGCTTTACGTAAAGATCTGCTACGTTCATACCACGATGGTATGGCTGGTGGAGGTCATTTAGGTATTTGCAAGACACATGACTCCATTAGATCAAAATATTGGTGGTCCACAATTTATGCTGATGTGGAGAATTATGTTAAATATTGTAACAGATGTCAAATGGCAAAAAAAAAGAAACTATAATACATTTAACCCCCCTCTTGCTTCAATGCCTCAAGTTGAAAGATTTCAACGTTGGCAGATTGATGTATTAGGTCCTATTAAGAAAAGCACTGAAGGCTATGAATTCATTCTTCTTGCAATTGACTCTTTTACAAGACTTCCAGAGGCATTCCCTTTGAAAACTCAATTTTCAAAGGAAATTGCTCGTGTCATTTACAACGAAATCATTTGTCGCTATGGTGTTATTAGAGTGCTCCTCCCTGGCAGGGGAAGGTCATTTATGTCAAATCTAGTAAATGCCATGTGCGAAATATTTAAAATCACACCTCATCATACCATCCCCAGACAAATGGTTTGGTTGAAAGACAAAATTCTACTATTGCTGCGACCCTGCTTGCATACTTCGAAAAGAATCAAAGCGATTGGCCTATCTATTTGTCAAGCATCATGATGGCTATTAGAAAATCTTCATGTTAAAATACTGTTGAGTATTCACCATTTCATATGATGTTTGGCGAAGACATGAGACTTTCTTTCGACACAGCTGTCACACCAAAGGATAATCTTGGTCAAAATGCCATAGATCATGTAAATGAAATCAAAAAGAAGCTTGAAATTGTTTACGAAATTGCATATGAAAATGAGAAACACCACACAGCAAAAGACAAAGAACGTCATTATAAGAAGGCAAAAACTCCTGATTTTCGTCTTAGGGACAGGGTTCTAAAAGCTATCTATAAAACACTAGTTGGTCAGTCGCATAAGTTGTTTGACAAATTTGAAGGTCAATATCACATCGCAAGATTAGGCTCAAATTATACGTACAAGCTGCGCGATGAGCAAACACAAAAGCTTCACAAGTCAGTTATAAATGCTTGTCACTTAAAACATTGCAATGATCCTTCTGGTCAAGATCACATTGCTGTTCCAAATAAAAAGGACCAGGAAGATGATACAGACCGACCCAATCGAGAACAGCGAATAATTGACTTAAACAATGATCAAAACCAAACAAAAAATCTTGTTTAAATGAACAAAATGATCAGACCCAAAGAAACAATATTGAAAAATCAGAAAACGCACCAAAGGAGCGAAAGCCGAGTTGCAAATATTTGTTATTTTCATAAGTACATCATGGAATAGTTGCATATAAGCATATACATTCTTTTATTTCAATCAAAGATTTATAATGGAACTTTTGAGGATGTTTGACTTTGTCTTAACTTGACTAAAAATTTGGCAGGGGTTATAATCTAGGTGATACATATTTCTGGTAGCTGCATGAAGTCGAAACATTAAAAGTCCCTTTCCAAAAAAAAACTTTGGGCAGGGGTTCGCCTTAAAATCTAGTTTTTATTATTGCTGAAATTGAAAAAGTGTGTATCAGAATACCTTTTTTTTAAAACAAAATTCCGTTTTCTAGTTTGGTTTCCATGGCAACTGAAAGCTCCACTATCCATTACAACCCATTCAGACCACCATCCAAAAAAAAAAAAAAATTGGGCAGGGGTTCCCCTTATAATCCAGGCTATACATATTGCTAAAATCAAAACATTCCAAGCCCCCTTTCAAAATAAAGATTTGGCAGGGGTTCCCCTTATAATCTAGTTTATACATATATCTAAAATTGTGAAGAAAAATATGTAGCAGAATACTGTTTTTCTAAGATTCAGTGTTCTGGTTTGGTTTCCATGCCAACTGAAAGCTCCACTATCCATTAGAACCCATTTCAGACCACCACTCAAAAAAATTTGGGCATGGGTTCCCCTTATAATCCAGGTAATATGTATTGCTGAAATCAAAACATTCCGAATCCCCCTTTCATAAAAAAAAATTGGCAGGGATTCCCCTTATAATCTAATTTATATTGTGACGGAATATATGTAGCAGAACACTTTTTTCAAAGATTCAGTGTTCTGGTTTGGTTTCCATTGCAACTGAAAGCTTCACTATCTATTACAACCCATTTCAGACCACCATTCAAAAAAAATTTGAGCAGGGGTTCCCCTTATAATTCAGGCAATATGTGTTGCCGAAATCAATAATTTACAAAAAATCAGAATACACAATTTTTTTTTTCATCTAAGATTTTTTTTACCGGACATTGCAAAAGACTTTTAGTAATAGTAGTAGAACACGGCACTTGAGACCCATAGGGTCCAATGTTAAAGTCCTTCGATTTTTCCCTCCGATTGGGAGGGACTTTTTGACTAAGTGACAAGCTGCTGTGGAAGTCTTTTTGACGAGGTGCTAATGTACTTGAGTGTGTCATTGACCTTCTGACCTCGTCCTGTATGTCTCGCCTTTGGCTTCACCCTTCTTCTGTTTAAGATGCCTTCATTTATGAAGCTATTGTTCTGCCCTGTGTAAGATGCTTTTATTGGTTTTATCTTAGGTCTGGTCCCTAACCCTACCTTAAACTTTTATTTTGACCTATAGTCTTATCATTCTTTTTATCATATTACCCTATTCCTTTATGTTAGCTCTAAACATGACCATAATCTAACCCCAATCATTGTGTTTTATATGTCGTGTTCTCTGAACCATACACTATCTTCTGTGTTTCCCAATACTTTGTTGTTCTTGTTCTACGTTTCCATCCTAACCCTAGTCATTTGGTGTTTGTATGCATTATGTTGTGTTCTCTAAATTCTTATACACTCGTTTCTTGATTTTCCTGTCTTCTGTTTATGACTAACTCTAACCATCAGTTGTTCTAATTTTTTCTGTTTCTCTATTTTTTTTTGAATGCTTTTCTTATTTTTAACTTTTTATTTTCTTTATCCAACCTCTAACCCTAACCTAAGTTGCTATGACAACTTTTATTTTTTTATTTCTTCTTGTTTTGTTTTGTTTTTTTATGTTTACTTTTTTTGTGTTTCCTTTTTTCTTCTGTATTTTGTTTATTTTCTTATTATTTCTTCTGTTTTAAGCGTATTAGGCAATTAAATCAACAACAAGATATTAACATATATACATTTTATTATCTCCGTCATTAGATAGACACGGGTCGGGGTGCCACATGCTATCTTTACAGTGTTTAATATCCATAAAGTAAAGTACAATAATCAGTCATGATGATTCTTTTGTCAAACACTAGTCTATAATCTTTACTTTGATGGATGGATAATAGTCTCTTCTGGTCTCTTATCATTCTAAAATCATCAGTAACGGTCTTCACATCGTCTCTTTCAATAGTGACCATATGTTTTATCGTATCAAAGTTGATGGTCAGAGAGTTCATGTAGTTAAGGCTGATTCCTCGCACTTTAGATATGGTGGTATTCATGTTCTTATCGGGTCTGATTAATTTGTAAGCGTAGTTTTTGGGTCCTCCAGTCACAAACTCTGTAATTGTGTTATCTGGTACTTCATTCGTAAGATCTCCTAAGTAATCTCCTAATTCGGGTTTCCACTCTCCAGGTTGAGATGTATAAACAATAGAATCGGTATCGGCGTATAAGGCTCGTCTATCCAATTTCTCCAAATAACTATACAATTTTAAACGGACTTGAGCGGTTGTATAAGCAGCTATGACGACATTAGTCGGCCCGGAGTCTTCCACAAACTCTTCTCTATACTGGTATCTAAATTCCACCATCTCATCATTGACGGGATAAACACTCATGACGATAATTTGGTCACTGGTAAACATATCGAAATAGTCCACAGGTTCACTCACATATTTGATTTGGGGTAAGTTGCTTGTTCGTCCGAGTTTTCCCCAAAAGCTATTTAACATGAGTTTAGCCAATGATCTCAATCCAGGATTTTTCTTGATGTTATTATAGTCTAGGAGTATACCCTCCTTTTCATGGTAGTTTCGAATATACTTCAACTTGTTATCTTCGGTGTCACACCACTCGGCCCAACCACTAGCCTCTTGTTTCATTTTAAGGAAAGTATTGATATATTCGTTGAAAAGACAACCGGTCTTTGAAATGGGGTCATATTGATCTGTCTCGAAGTGCCACACTTCATAGATCTGTCGAATTATATATCCTTTTTCCACAGCTTTTTTCACTTCGTCCGTTACCCAGGTTCCACTCAGTGCTCGTTGATCATCGATATGATGATAAACACAAGGTGTTTGTAGATTCGATTCCGCACAGGTTTTACATAACGGAAATAATAACTTATTGTTGATTTTCGCTGGTTGTACTGGAATGTAGAGTCCTCTTGATGGGATCACTTGGCATTTGATCAATCCTTCGTAGTGTTGAATATCAGTAAAGTTTTCGGTGATAATGTGTGGGTGTCTAATAGGGTTCTTTCCGGTTTTATTAATGTAAGGATATAACGACGTCACATCGTAATAATCAATGGATCCACCATTCGATGTATCTTTGTACAGCGTAAAGGCTTCCGTTCTTCCGCCATAAAAAGCATCTCTGGGTTCCAAAGGAGAGATCATCTGGGATTGTTGAAGAAAGTGTCTTAATTCATCATTGTCTTGGACCTCTTTATCAAACCCTCATTCCCATTTACCTATGTAGATATAACCTTGATCTTCCAAATACCGTTTCTTTTCCATAGTACGTTGATTTAGGTCGCTCATGGTCATGCCGTTGACTGGATTTACGGTGGTAGCGCTATAACAGTGTAAACATCCATGCCAGAACTTTCCATTGAACTCTAACACATATTTTCCGTTTTCGTTCTCGTAGTATCCATCCACTTTGTAGGGTCCAATTTAATTTTCTCCACCATTTTCAGCGTGCTGTATACGAACTCCTTCCTTTTCCGATAGGTATTTGATCCACTGCATCGCTTTCAATGAATGTTTCTCATAGGGGCGGTATCCGTGTGCAGGAATAATACCGATGGTATCAGGCTGAAGAAATTTCTGTCTAAAGACCAAATTACAGGCAGACGCTATTGTGATACATTGTTGAAATGGATCGAATCCTCTCTGTCCGTTGGTGGAAGACATCTCTAGATACAATTTACGAAATTTCAGACAGGCTCTTCTCAAAATATTAACATCAGATCTACAGTAACTCAATAGTTCGTTTTGAAAATGGAATGGTTGTTGGTAATTGGTCTCGTACCATTGGTAGAAGGTGTCTCTGTCTTTAGGTTTCATTCTATCGGGCTGATAAAATCCCACATCCGGTAGATGTTCAAGTATGGTGGTTTGATTGATCTTCGTGTTGAACAAGTGTGGGAAATATCCTTTCTTCAGTTCCGTCAATCCAAACATCTTGGGTAGTTCGGCTAAAGCCACTGGTAAGAAGTTGATAGAATCTATCATACGAATACGACATCCGGGTACTTCAATGAACATGTTCTTGGTTCCATTGGCTATGATCGTTGGTTTGACTTCGTGCTGATACAAATATCCTAGTATGGGTAACGAATCATACCCTTTAAAGTTATGTGCAATAACAGTAGCTCTAGTATTGACCCCGGAAAACAACCATTTACAAAAGTCTCCAGTTGTGTTGGGTCCTGCGAATATTAATTCGTTATTTCCACACATTTGACACATACTATTTTTATCCACGTTTTGATTCATACAGATTGAACATACCTATGTACCACACATAAATTAGGCTTGTGTTCTAACGCTTCGGACGTTGATGTTTTACAATGAGTGCACCTACCGTTGTCGTCGGGTGAATATCCTTCATCACACTGAATCTTATCATCTTGAGTGCATTCAAAATCAAAGAAAATAAAAGTTTGTTTCTTTTGTTCATTGTTGTCATTCACGGGTAACATATAACACTGATGTCCCGATGGATAGTAATCTCTACATACTTTACAATAGACATTTCCACAAGTATGATCTCCCATACGTTTATTCACGGTTTGTCCACAGCTCTGGCATTTATAATACGTAGCACACGTCGAGTTTCCCGCTGACGTCATCTGTTGGTGAAGATCAAAACATGTTGATCCTTTAAAATACCGTCCACAATCGGTACAAAGTATCCATTCAACATCTTCGGTTTGATCATGAATTTTATGACAGCAATAACATACATTGTTGCACACGTGTTCTTCTTTATGATCATATCCTTTATGACAATCGCTACAATAGTAACTGCGACTCAAAAAAGCAGTCATACTGGTAATAACGTCAAAATGGTTATCATGATAATACAAAAGTATTTTCTTCTCTGCTGAGGGTCCATGGTAAATAATACCATTAAAATGTTCCTGGGCAACCACATGTATTTGGTATTCAGTTAGAAAATTCTGGAACTGTTTAACTTGGTCGATTCGAAATTTCATCAACGGTACGTCGGCTTTTTCGTGTAATTCAACGGCTAACTCCTTCTGAATATATTTACTTTGGCGAACAGAATTCCACTGGGGATGTCCATAAAATATTGGCCATGGCTGTAACAATAGCTCGTGCCAGGCAAAGATCATCATCGTTTCTTATCTGAATAATACAACGTTTATCGTTCAAAAACCGTTCGGTGTCCACGTAATCACACTGTTTTCTGACTCCACCATTTGGTAATTCCACGTGGGTTACATTAAGATTAACGCCCTGGTCAAAAGTAAATTGTTCATTTGACTGTAATACCTTTTCCATTTCTGACAGCAAGGGCTCTCCTGAAATTTGTCCAACTTTCATAAAGGGTAATCGTACAGGAAAATCCAGGTCTGGGCATTCGAGTGTCACTTGTACTAAATCTTCTTCCTTCATCTCGCTGGTTAATTCTGATACAATGGAGTCGAACAATGTTTGTAGTGTTTTTAATATTTCTTGAATACTGTTGACATGTAAATTTTTGAACGTGACATGGTATTCATTGGATTCTGTACGTACCTTTACCTTTTTCAATGATGTAATATTGAGTGGGTTGACTTAGATCAATAGCTTGACGAGGTAATCCAGCTCCTGTCTGGTGTTTTTCATTCTGGTGTTCATACAGACTATCTTGGTTCCTATATAATAACCCACACTCATTACAGGGGAAGTAACTGTCATCAGTATGTTTCTTTTCATGACGGTCTCGGTTGTCTTTTCTTGTAAAATGCTTCAGGCATACACCACATGTAAACATACTATGTTGCTTGAATTGTCTGTAATGTTGTAGCAACTGACTCTTCTTAATGAACTTTTGCTGACAATAATCACAGGTATACATCTGTAAAAATAAAAAGGACATGATTTAGTTATAATATTTCAGTTATGAAAATTAGTTATGAATATTATAATTTGTTATGAATTAGTGATGGGTTATTAAATTACTTACCATTTATTTGAGGTTTCTTTTGAATCACACTTTAGTTCTTCTAATCACAGTCTGGCTATTCACAGATCTGTAGTTTAGTTTTAATATTTACTTATAACATTTAGTTATGAACATTAATTAGTTATGAATAAGTGATGGGTAAAAAAATTACTTACCATTTATTTGAGGTTTCTTTCGAATCACGCTTTGGTCCTTCTAATCACATTTGAATTCTCTATTCACAGGTATATATCTGTAAAGACAAAAGGACATCATTTAGTTATGATATTTAGTTATAATATTTAGTTATGAATATTAATTAGTTATGAATATGAATAAGTGATGGGTAATAAAATTACTTACCATTTATTTGAGGTTTCTTTCGAATCACGCTTTGGTCCTTCTGATCACACTTGAATTCTCTATTCAGGGGTATATATCTGTAAAGACAAAAGGACATCATTTAGTTATGATATTTAGTTATAATATTTAGTTATGAATATTAATTAATTATGAATATGAATAAGTGATGGGTAATTAATGTACTTACCATTTGGTCACTTAAGGTATCTTCGCATAGGATCTCACTTTAGGACTGGTCAGCAGAATGGCAGTCTGGCGACTGAGGAAGCCGGTTGATCGCGCCTTTATATAGTCAAAGTCATTTGTATCGATGGCTGTGATTGGTCGGTTATTTTTGTAAGGGATGATTTGATTGGTTGATTTTCCTACATTCTGATTGGTCAATCCAAGGCAAATGGAGGTTTCTGATTGGTTGAATTTCCTGCAATTTGATTGGTCAACATTATGTACAGCTTCAATCCACTTTTTGTTTCAGAATTGGTACGAAAAATACTTAAGGTAGTTAGAAGTGATACATTAGTTTAAAATATTTACTTAGTAACCATGGTGATATCATGGTATTGTATTAGTAAAAGGAAGATTTCATATATTGTGTGATTATTATCAGCAAAAGTTCATTAAGAAGAGTCAGTTGCTACAACATTACAGACAATTCAAGCAACATAGTATGTTTACATGTGGTGTATGCCTGAAGCATTTTACAAGAAAAGACAAACGAGACCGTCATGAAAAGAAACATACTGATGACAGTTACTTCCCCTGTAATGAGTGTGGGTTATTATATAGGAACAAAGATAGTCTGTATGAACACCAGAATGAAAAACACCAGACAGGAGCTGGATTACCTCGTCAAGCTATTGATGTAAGTCAACTCAATCAATATTACATCATTGAAAAAGGTAAAGGCACCAGAATGCCTCGTTTTAATACAGAATCCAATGAATACCATGTCACGTTCAAAAATTTACATGTCAACAGTATTCAAGAAATATTAAAAACACTACAGACATTGTTCGACTCCATTGTATCAGAATTAACCAGCGAGATGAAGGAAGAAGATTTAGTACAAGTGACACTCGAATGCCCAGACCTGGATTTTCCTATACGATTACCCTTTATGAAAGTTGGACAAATTTCAGGAGAGCCCTTGCTGTCAGAAATGGAAAAGGTATTACAGTCAAATGAACAATTTACTTTTGACCAGGGCGTTAATCTTAATGTAACCCACGTGGAATTACCAAATGGTGGAGTCAGAAAACAGTGTGATTACGTGGACACCGAACGGTTTTTGAACGATAAACGTTGTATTATTCAGATAAGAAACGATGATGATCTTTGCCTGACACGAGCTATTGTTACAGCCATGGCCAATATTGATGGACATCCCCAGTGGAATTCTATTCGCCAAAGTAAATATATTCAGAAGGAGTTAGCCGTTGAATTACACGAAAAAGCCGACGTACCGTTGATGAAATGTGGAATCGACCAAGTTAAACAGTTCCAGAATTTTCTAACTGAATACCAAATACATGTGGTTGCCCAGAAACATTTTAATGGTATTATTTACCATGGACCCTCAGCTGAGAAGAAAATATTTTTGTATTATCAAGATAACCATTTTGACGTTATTACCAATATGACTGCTTTTTTGAGTCGCAGTTACTTTTGTAGCGATTGTCATAAAGGATATGATCATAAAGAAGAACACGTGTGCAACAATGTATGTTATTGCTGTCATAAAATTCATGATCAACCGAAGATGTTGAATGGATACTTTGTACCGATTGTGGACGGTATTT
>MJUU01000775.1:8743-19269 GCA_002080025.1 Modiolus philippinarum
TATCATGCTGCGCTCCGCGTAGCCCTTTATTTCGTTTGGTACATTGTTTGTCAATATATGTTTGCTAACAACAATGTTATTGCCATTCAAAGTCAAGAACTCACATTTTCCTTCAAAAGACTGGTGTGCTACATTAACCTTAACAGTGCTTGTGTAGGGTTAGTGAAAACACAGTCATGATTTAAGCCTTTTGTAAAAATGCAATTTTTAGCTCGCCGGGACGAATGTCCGGAGAGCTATTGTCATACCCCGGTGGCATTGTCGGCGTCAGCAAAACTTTAACCTGGCTTGTGGAATTGAGACCTGAATAGCTAGGATGTTGATATTTGGTATGTGACTTCCTTGTGATGACAGCTATCTTTTGGTACTATACTTGTAGACATTTTGAACTTGACCTTGCCCTTACGGCAATTTTTAAAAAACTTTAACCTTGCCTCTAGAAGGTAGACTTTTAGTGGTAGGGTGTTTATATTTGGTGTGTAACTTCCTTATGATGAGAGCTTTCTTCTGGAACCACACTTGTAGACATTTTGACCTTGACCTTGCCATGAGGGCAATTTGTAAAAAACTTTAACCTTGCCTCTAGAAGGTAGGCTTTTAGGGGTAGGGTCTTCATATTTGGTATGTGATGTTCTTTTGATGAGAGCTTTCTAATGGTACCATATTTGTAGACAATTTGACCTTGACCTTACCCTGAGGGCAATTTTTTAAAAAACTATAACTTTGTTTCTAGAATTAAAGTCTGTTTCACTTCCTTTAGATAATGGAAAGTCTCTTCTGCTGACTTTAATATTGCATAATTCATTGTGTATTTCGGCACCTGATTTTGCATGGTTGTGTAGAAATATTATACACTTCTGGAACCACTTTTAATTTGATGATTTCCAATACACATTGAAAGAAAAAACACTTTTTAAAAATGCTCCATGCTTTTAAATTGATGATATTTTCTGCGCACAATTATCGACTAGACTGGACCATTCTGAATTAGGTATAGGCAGGTATATCTTAAGTCAGATGATAAACAAGTCTCACTTTGGCCTTTACCATGTGCTTGAACCCCCTTTTGATTTAAGAAAAAACATACCCGTAAATGATATAATTCAACAAAATAAATGTAATTAAAATATGCATGCATTAAACCCAAAAGAAATATTTGAAATAAATTGTTAATGTACTACTCATTTCTATTCGATGTTTACAAACAAAAAATCCGTGGATAACAATTGTTAACCCCGAACGAGTACACCTTGCTATTATAAGGTAGGTCAACTCGGGTCATCTAATTCATCAAGTTACTTGGTCGCCCTTAAAATAGAACAATCCAACACTTAGAAATTTTCACCTCTTTGAAAAAAATTGTGAAAATGCACATGACTGCAGACTTTTGTGCATGTCGTAAACGACGAATTCAACGTTTTTCAGTTATGTATGATCATTCTTGATATACATACCAAATATGATAAGGATTAGTGTAAAAATTAAGCTGAAATCGTGAGATTTCCATTATCTAAAGGAAGTGAAACCGACTTTAAGTTGTTTAGTGATAGGGTGTTTATATCTGATATGTGACTTTCTTGTGAAGAAAGCTTTCTATTACTTTGGAATTTATTGTGCATTGAGGTTACTGGAATCCCCGGCGAGCTTGTTGTCTTCTGACAACTCTTGTTTCAAGTTTCTTCTGGTGTACATGAAATATAAAAGAAACATTTATATTATATTACAGCTGATCAAGTTTATGGTGACCAGGAAATGCATGGTGTCATCAGAAATAGTTGTTGTGATTATATGGTGAGTTTAACATGGTGAATGAAAGGATACGGAGTAAATGTACATGCGACAAAGTCTCTACAAATACATTGTAAAAATCAAGCAAAGGAACAATGCTTTTATTGTTGTTCTTCATCTTGAAGTCACCATGAGGCTGTCAATAGTAAGTTCAAGAAGGCCGCTAGCACTGTCGCGACGAGCGAAGATTCATGACATGCAGATATTTGGCTCCTGTTTACTCCTTTGATTGTTGCATTCATGGACTCCTTTAATTGTGTCTCCTGTGATTATTTGAAGTGAACTCTTTTAATTAATGAGATGAACTGTCGACTCCTATTATTGTTATGATGACTCCTTTAATTGTAAATGTTCTTTGAATGTGCGTGCAATGGACTTTTAACATTCACTATAAAAGAAGTTTAATTTATAACTATGTATGCACTCTTGAAATGTCGTATTAAATGTTGGATGTATATTGTGTAATTTTATAAAGCCAATGTTAGTGTTAACAACTATCCACGCAACATTGTTTGGTGCCGAAACCTGGGAATAATTCACAATTTGGGATAAACTGAGGTTAGTGAAAATACAAAAGAAAAAATGTCAAGTGTGAAATATTTAAAAGGTGTACGGACAAGATACAGAAATTATCTGGAAAAAGAAATTCAAAATGGAAAGTTAAAATTTTGTCCTCAGAAGTGAAAGAACCCGATGAAGGTACAAATGAAATCGTGCTTAAAGCATCTAAATGTTCAGAAAAATTGAAAACGTATTCTGAAAAATTGAAAACGTATTCTGAAAAATTGGAGATTCAAAGTGGAAAGCTAGCCAGTGCAATAGAGGAAAGTGGTTGGGATATTGATCCCTTATTACAAGAAGACAATGTTTTATGTTCAGATGCTATGGAGTGCTGTTATGATTTGGATAATTTTAAAGAAAAGTTAGTTAATTTAATGAAATAAGAAAATAGTATTGTGAAGGAAAATGAATTTTCAGCTCAAATAGTAGAATTACAAAGAGAAATGAAAGATGTAATAAAAACACAAGTGATACAAGAGCAAGATCGAAGATTGAATGAGCAGGCTGATTGTTCTGTGAAATTACCCAAGTTAGAGCTGCATTCATTCAATGGTGAAAAGACTAAATGGATAGAATTTTGTGATTCCTTCGAGAGTACTGTGCACAAAAATAGAAAACTTTCTAATGTTGAGAAATTTAATTATCTGTGGAGCAAGTTGTATGGTGATGCTAAACGTGCTTTATCTGGATTATCTATAATTAGTGATAATTATAGTGTGGCTATTCAAATCCTAGAGGAAAGATTTGGAAATGAACAGGATGTTATTGACATTCATTACAACAAGTTAATAAACATTCAACGAGCATCAAACAAAACCGCAAGTTTGAGGGAATTTTTGGATACTTTCAACAACATATTCGAAGTTTAGAAGTACTTAGACAGGATGTGAACCAAGATGTGTTTATATCAATAATTAAATAAAAAATACCAGAAGACGTGTTACTACAGTTAGAGATTCAAAAAGGAGCTAAATCAAAGTGGACATTGATTAGTTTGTGTGAAAAATTGAATGATTATGTGGTTGCTCTGGAAAAATCTTGTGTTAGTTATAAGAAGACCAATGGAAACGAGAAGTCTGATATAGTAAACAAATTTGATTCAAAGAATTGGAAAAATAAGCCATTCAGCTTTAAAAGGAAGGATTACAATGTGAATCATTCTTCAAGTTCTGCAGAAACATTAATGTCATCAGCTTCAAAACCAAATAAGCAGACTGAAAATTCTTATTTTGACAAATGTAGGTATTGTGGATCCAAACATTGGAGTGATGAATGCCAAAAATTCCAGACAATTGAAGAAAGGAAACGACAGTTGAAAGGAAGTTGCTTCAAATGTTTACGAACTGGACATACTTCATCTGAATGCAAGAAAAACAAACTGTGTATTTATTGTCAAAAAGTGAATTCACATCATAGGAGTTTATGTCCAACGAAATTTAAACTAAGAAACACCGGAACGTATTTAGTAGAAGAAGAAGCAAATATGTTTTTGAATAATTCAGAAAGCAGACGCCAAGTGGAAACATATGATACAGTGAATGAACAGGAGCAGGAGAATATTNAAGTCTGAAATTAGAAATCCTAAAGAATGTACTACAGCAAAAACAAGAATTCTGTTTGATTGTGGGTCTCAGAGAACATATATATCTAAAAGACTTGCTACAAAGTTGAGACTGAAGGAAGGGGAAGAAGAAAGGTTAAAGGTAATGACGTTTGGAAGCAATAAAGCGAAAATAGTGAAAATGATCAACACAAAGGTTGATATCAAGCTGAAGAATGGAACATATTTTAGTATCGTAGCTACCATTGTGCCAGTGATTAGTGGTAGTTTAAACAGGAGTAAGTTGGATAACATATCCATAAATCGTTTGTTACAATTCGTGAAAGATGTTTACCTTGCTGATGACCTGCCTTTTGAAAATGAATCTCCTGAGATAGATCTTCTGATTGGAAATGATTACTATTTAGACTTGATAACAGCTCAAAGAATTACAGTTCAACCAGGACTATATCTTCTTTCTTCTAAGTTAGGATGGATATTTACTGGACGGACTACGGAAGAAAATGATAATAAGAATGAAACAGGTATGTTGATCATGTCACACACAAGTACAAATAGTGTATTAGAGCCACGAGATATACGAAAGGAAGACAGTAATGTTTTATCCCCAGATTTAACAGATTTTATGAACTTGGAGTCAATCGGAATTATTGATCAGACAAACTCAGATAATGAGATAGCAATGAAGATATTCAAGGAAACATTATTGTTTAGTGAAGGGAGGTATTATGTGAAGTGGCCTTGGAAAGAGGAAACGCCTGAATAACCTATAAACAGGAGTCTTGCTATGGCTCGATTGAAATCGAATGTGTCCAAATTGAGAAGAAAGGGACTATTGATGCAATATGATTCAATAATACAAGATCAACTTTCAAAACAGATTATTGAGAAAGTTGATGACCAGGATACTGATGGACTTGTGCACTATATCCCTCATCATTCAGTTGTAACTCCATTGAAAACGACAACAAAGGTTAGAATAGTATATGATGCTTCGTCAAAGGCTAGTGGTAAAGTGAAAAGTTTGAATGAATGTCTATACAGAGGTCCTGTTTTATTACAAAATCTTTGTGGTATGCTGTTAAGATTTAGATTATACAGAATTGCTATCATAGCAGATATCGAGAAGGCATTCCTTCAGATTGGTCTTCAAAGTAGTGAGAGAAATGTGACAAGATTCTTGTGGCTGAAAGATTGTGATAACCAGACAACAAGTAATTATAATATACAAGAATACCAATTCTGTCGTGTTCCTTTCGGAGTGATTGCCATTCCATTCCTTCTTGGAGCAACAATCGATAGCCATCTGATAAAATACAATACCCCATGTGCTGAGAAAATAAGAAGTGACATTTATGTTGATAACTTAATAACTGGTGCCAATTCTATAAAAGATGCCTTGGCAGTGTACTCCAAATCAAAACAAATATTTAAAGAGGCATCAATGAACCTAAGAGAATGGATCACGAATGAGAAGGATGTAAATGATCTTCTTCCAGATGAAGACAAGATAAAGGTGAATTCATCAAAGGTGTTAGGAAATGTGAACTGTTTTAATTAACAAATGATTAATGAGATGAACTGTCGACTCCTATTATTGTTATGATGACTCCTTTAATTGTAAATGTTCTTTGAATGTTTGTGCAATGGACTTTTAACATTCACTATAAAAGAAGTTTAATTTATAACTATGTATGCATTCTTGAAATGTTGTATTAAATGTTGGATGTATATTGTGTAATTTTATAAAGCCAATGTTAGTGTTAACAACTATCTACGCAACAAGCACCGGTTTGAGCAGAATTCTTTGTTAATCGTCAAACAACGCTACATCCATGTCTATTCTGGTCATCGGTGCGGGATTGTCGACAAACATTAAGTAAACTGGCAAAGTAGTCTTACAATCACCGTCATCTGACTCATCTGTAGCCTGTCTCAATTAAATGATTACATTTTAAATAGTTACCATATCCTCCAGGAAAAAATACAAACACAGTTAAGTCACATCATAGTTAAGCCCCTTCAAAATTTGAAAACAGTAAATTTCATCAAGTGTATAAAAATGTTTCATAAATATCATGTTTTTTTTTAGTGGGTAGTACATAATTTATTAAAAATTCTGATGCATCATAGGTTAATCATTTTGTTTTTGCAGGTGTGGAATGCTTTTTTGTGTATTTTCCTTTTCCTCTAAATTACAGGATTCATTCAGAGAAATATGATTATAATATGTGATTATATAGTAATGTCTTCAATCTTCAAAAGTTTGTACAAATAGGTGAATCTCAAAAAATAAAGAATTACGAAAAAGTGTATAAAAATTTATACAGTCAAAATATTTCAATAACTGTTGTAATTTATGATCAGTCTTTCCATTATGATCTATTGTAAAATTTCATCCACCTTTCAAAGCTGCTTAAAAAAACAATACTTCTGGATTAAATATATATATGTCATGTATGTGTACATGAAATTGTTTCTGTTTTATTGAAGGCAAAGAATGCAGATTATTTTTCACATTATGTGACTGAAGACTTTACAACATATTTGAATCGCAAAAGAAATGACAATTGTCATGGAAACCATGTGGAAATGCAAGCAATATGTGAAATATTCAACAGGCCAATTGAAGTTTATCAATATAGTTTAGGTTGGTATATTTCCATGAATGAAAATGGGAAAAATAGTTTACCTACATTTTATATTTTCATGTGGCCTCTGTGACATAACAGCATTAGAATGCAGATTTAATCACAGTTTGAAATTTAGAGTAGATGATATGAATTGTATTAAGGAAAACATGAAAACACTACAATGCAAACTTTTCTTTTACTCAGTAAAAATTTGCCAAATTTTTGTATAGTATTTTTGGCTGAGTTGCAAAGAAGTTGAACTTTGCTATTGGTTTGGTGATGCGGTGGTGCAGTCGTGCGCCAAGCATTAGTTTAAGGATGATAATTCAAAAAGTTAAGATCCAATTGAAATGAAACTTGGCTACGTATTGTTGGATACCAAGAGAGGAGGAACTCTATTGATTTTGGAGAAAGTACCTATGTCAAAAATAGATGGAAAATTTCAGAATTTTTTTTTATGGATGATAACTTCAAAAGTTTACATTCAGTTGAAATGAAACTTGGCTATTTTGTTGGATACGTAGAGGGAGGTACACTATTGATTCTAGAGAAAGAATGTCAAAGGTCAAGGTCATAGTGACCGAAATAGTTTGAAAATTTCAGAAACATTTGATTTCTGGAGGATTACTCAAAAAAATGTCCAGCCAATAGAATTGAAACTTGGCCATATATATATTGTTTAGTATGAGGTGGGGAAGAAGCCTATAGATTTACAGCCATTTCAGGTATCCATGTTCCATCAAACAAGTTTGCAAACTTTTTACCTAAGTCAGCTAAGTCTAAGGATGTGTATTGATGCATGTAGTTAAATGTCCTGGAGATGATAAATTCAGCAACATTTCCCACTTTCATTTCAGCGACGTTATCATTTCAGCGACAAAAAACATATAAATTCAGTGACATTTTATTTCATAAATTCAGCGACATTTACCTGTAAAAGCGGGAGGTGTATTAGTATTTTTAGCAGAACATAATATTATTTATAGTCACAAATGTATTGTTCATAGAATTAACTTTTCATTTTAAGAAATTGGACATTCTGTAAGATTTGTTTAACAGCGAGCTAAAGTTATTTGTTTTCATCAAATAAGAAATTTAGTTTTCAAGTGGCGAGTGATAGTAGACACTTCAGGTCAATTTATAGTTTGTTTCTATTATAAAAAATAGTAAGCTTTTATCTATTTGATGGATCTGGAATCTAGCTAGTTCTCAGTCCAATTAACTAGTATTGAGGTACCCATTTTCGCCTTCAACTACACAAAAGTACCGTCTAAGACAGTCCCGTATTCACTGATGTTGAACTAATACCTTCGAGGACTACCTCTAACCGGTTTCAATCCACTTGATTTTTTTTTTTGAAATTTTCATCAATGTACATTTAATTTATTTTTTATAATGAGGTCATGTTTTATTTTATATATTTATATAATTTATATAAAATGTTGCGTCGCTGAATTCATATATAACATGTAGAAACCACATCGCTGAAACGATATACGGAATTACTCAAAATATGTCGCTGAAAAGATAGTCGCTGAAATGATAATGTCGCTGAATTTATACACACCCAAATGTCCAAAATGCCCAAGGCAAAATTCACACCTTTATGAAGAGATTATATTGCATTTCATAGTTTTATCTGAAGGTGAAAAATAATATCTGCATGTTCTTAATACGTGCATATAGTGATAAAGGTATATGTCCATCGATCTATCTGTCTGTCAGTCACAATTTTATGCAGTTTTTATATTGAATAAAGTTTTCATATTTGGTTTGAAGCCTGCGGATTAACTAGATATTATTTGCCTCTGCAGGTCTGTAGTGCTATTATTTATTGTTTACAAATACTTTTGGTTCAATATTAAGTAATTTTGAATATTTTAAAATAAATGCCACCATTGATTTCTTACATTTGAAAATATATTTCCATGAAGCAAGATATGCTTACAAATAATGGTTGTCTTTCTGATACAATCTGGAATAGCCTATAATTCACCTGAAGGTGTGACTCACATGGTTAACTAAGTATAGTCATTTATAGATGGATTCTGATTGGATGGCTGAGTTTGTTTTCAAAGCAATACACATTCATGGGTAAACCAAACGATGAACCAAACTTAGCTAGCAAGATAGGTAAATTATTTGCAACATGCTAAGCCGAATCAACTGTAAGAGAAAGTAGGTCAAGGTCACAGTGAGTGACCAAAAACAGTTCGCACAATTTCAGAAAAATTTGGTTTCTGGACAATAAATTGAAAAAGTTTTCATCCAATTGAAATGAAACTTGGATATATTGTTAAATATTAGGTGGGGAAGTTGAAGAAAGCAACATTTTAGAAATATTCATTTTCTGGAAGTCCACATTTACTTGGTCACATAGTATATGAAGTTGCACTTAGCTTGTGCACTGTGTTGCTGTTTTGATTTTTTATTTACAGCACTTAAACTTGTTTATGTGTTAAATAGTTAAGACGTGCTTGTAGGTACAAATCAATAACATCTGCTGAAGTACTCTGTATTTCTTACCATTTCTGAAATTGCTGTCAAATCAAATTGAAAGTAATTTTGAACATGGTCTTTTCGTGTATTTCCCACTGCCGTTGTTGTTGAAACAATTAATTTTTCCTTAAACCTTTACATTGTTGATCTGATTTCCAGTGCACGATAACTTGCAATTTCATAGTTTATTCAACTTAAAGTATAAAGTAAAATTGAACTGTCTTCCCATTTTGATGTTAAAAAAGGTAGTATACATTGTGATAACTTGAAAATGTACTTTTCAGATCCAATAAATACATTTAGCTGTTCATACAAAACAGATAATGAGCCTATTAGAATAAGTTATCATCGTAATACACATTATAACTCAATTGTGGATCCATATAAAGCAACCATTGGTGTAGGATTAGGATTACCAGGACTTGTACCAGGGGTAAGTATTTATTGTGTATCATTCTATTACCAAGACTTGAACCTGGGTAAGTCCCTATTGTGATCATATTATAATGACATGTACATTGTAATACACATCATGACTAGATAGTGGATCTATATAGCAACCATTGGTGTAGGATTAGGATTACCAGGACTTGTACCAGGGGGTATGAATAGTGGGAATCCAGGGATGTTTTTGTATGGAAACACGGTATTAAGAGGCAGTAAATCTCCTTATCCTAAAAACATGTATAAATTCATAAAAACCAGACCAGAAATGAGTAAAACATTTTTGTCTCGCCCGCGACGAAAAGTCGCGGAGGCGAGACTTAGGGATAGCGTTTCCGGCGGCGGCGGCGTCAACAATTTGTAAACTATTGCGAATTAACAAGCTTATGTTAGTTGTAGGTCNCACAGTTTTTCATGACTAGATAGTGGATCCATATAGCAACCATTGGTGTAGGATTAGGATTACCAGGACTTGTACCAGGGGTAAGTATTTATTGTGTATCATTCTATTACCAAGACTTGAACCTGGGTAGGTGGTAAGTCCCTATTGTGATCATATTATAATGACATACATTGTAATACACATCATGACTAGATAGTGGATCCATATAGCAACCATTGGTGTAGGATTAGGATTACCAGGACTTGTACCAGGGGCAAGTATGAATAGTGGGAATCCAGGGATGTTTTCGTATGGAAACACAGTATTAAGAGGCAGCAGTTAATCTCCTTATCCTAAAAACATAACCAGACCAGAAATGAGTTAAAATTTTTTTAATTGTATTGATCATAACTTAAAATGCACAGTATTTTATGTTACTCAACCATTTTGTAATTTTTTTTTTTGTAATTCTTTATTTTAAATACCAATGTTATATACACAATACAATGACTGATTGATAGATTTATAACGATATGTATGTGTATGGAAAAAACATGTTTAACTTCAAATAAATATATTTTCACGACATAGTTACGGATCTTTTAACAAATCGACACTGATATAATATAATAAAAAATATAGAAGTGGAGAGGAAATG
>MJUU01000775.1:20263-38542 GCA_002080025.1 Modiolus philippinarum
GCAGTTTGTACAGCCTATACCAGTAGTCCTAGGCACTTGATAATTGACATGCAGCTGCATCTTGGGGAGTACATACCGATTCCATGTTGAAGAATTATATTTTATTTTTATAACTGCAACAGTAGATTAATGTGCAAAATAAAGCGATGCAAGGGGCGGGCGAGACAAATCCTGTGTCCACAGTTTATTTTTAATTGTATTGATCATAACTTAAAATGCACAGTATTTTATGTTACTCACCCATTTTGTAATTTGCATAATATTTCATTGTTTTGTTGTTTCACACAAAAATTGGAGGAGCATGAAGTCTTATGATTAAAAATGCATAATAGTCACACATTTTTTAATTATTGTTTTTTTATAGCTGGCAGAAAAAAATCTGATGGGAGATGCAGTGCAACAGTCAGAAGACACCCACATAGAAAAGGTATAAAAAGGGAATTGAAATAGATTTTCAGAAAAATAGATATCTATAGTATTAACAAAATAACGAGATGTGCTTATGTATCTCGTTATCTTGTTATTGACCTTGAGAGCTGTTTCGCAACACATTTAAGAATTGAATGCATTATTTTGAAGTTTCATTGGGGTATGAAAGGGTTGACCGAAGCACATTTTTAATGAAGCGCGGTAGCTCTTCATGTTGAAAATGTGAGCCCGGTCAATCCTTTCATAGTCCCTATGAAACTTCAAAATAATGCATTCAATACTTATAATTACATTTTAAACCTGAAATATAAACAACAATTTTATTTACAGGGAAGTACATCATATACATTGGGATTCTATTTTTACAAATTCATCCGACACGTGAACACGTGGTCAAATGTGTTTCATGGGAATTGCAACTTCACATTGATATGCCACGTGATCGATGTTCACCTATCAAACTGACTGAATTCAAATGAATATTCATGAAATGTAATTATATTTTGTTTGACTTGCAAAGAAAGTGGGATGAAAAGTTTTATGTCAGTCAATAATTAAGAATAAAAGTATGAAATCTATACTAAAGCATATTTATGCATTAAATGTGTAAAAGATAATTACAAATGTTTTGTTTAAAATTATTGTTGGTTTTTTTTCTCCCTCCGTCCCTTGTAACTTTCTGGATCTTACCTTGGTGTTAAGAATAGAATAAATTTAGGACGTCTTTATATTGAAAATCATCAAAGATTGAGATGTTTTAAAGTTTTAGTTGTCATAATTGCCATAATTGCCAACATTTAGGATGAAAGCTTTGGGCAGAATACTAATTAAATCAGATATCATGATTTATATAACAAAACTAATTAGTGAAAATATGTATTGGCCTACAAATTTGTAATTTGTTCATCAATGTTTGTGACTTAAGTAAATTTCCTCTTTTGACATTCAAACAGTTCACTTCACCTGCAGTATTTTGGTTCAAATTTAAGATATTATTATAGATTATGATTCTAATTCTGATATTCAAATTCTTCCTGAGAATCCACATCTCTTTCAGTGGCGGATCCAGAGTTTCTGCTAAGGGGGGGCCCGACCAATATTTTTTTCAAAAGGGGGGGCCCGGAACCCATTTTTTTTAAAAACCCCTAGGAATTTTAAATATTTTCCGGACTAAGGGGGGNATTAGATTTTACATGAGTACTAAAGTGCCCAAGTATAATACAATTCATAAATTCAGAATTATCTGTGAAACTTATAATGCTATTAAAATGCGTGAACCTCCAAAATTAATGTCATATCAATGGGATAAGTACACAATGTTGGCAATAAGCACGTAAACAGACACTTCGGATTTTCATCTGATACACACAGACAGACAGACCGTCATTTGGCCGGACGGGCAAGGGCAAATCTAATATACTAGTATAATCTATGCATCATACTATGATTCATAGATATGTGGAAATATTTATAGACTATATATATCTATTTTTCGACATTTGTTTGGACTTGAACGACTTAAGTTCAAACCGTTTATGTTATAATTATAAATATCAAAGCAAGAAAGTGCTTGTATAAACTTCCTGTTGTATATTTGCACGCTAATCGGCACACATCATGTACAGCAAATTATAAACAGTGTAAATGGATGTACGTATTTTATAAAAACACTAACCTGTTTTAGATAAAGGGATTATTTCGTGATTATTTTCAGTTTATTGAGCCAACTGTGAGAGAAAAAAAAAACAAAAACTAAAACAATAAAAATGGATGTGAACATGTTTGTTTACATGTCGAACACGTGTTCTCTGCAAGTAATGAACTCATAGCCTATGTTTGATTATTCATAGTTTGGCATCGACAGGTAAATCTGTCTCGCATACATATAATCAAACACAAAAATATGATCAAAATATTTTTTAAGTGTTAACAGTTTTAAATAAACTAAGGTGTCTTACCTCGATGTCCGCAAAGGTCTCAAGTTTCCCGAGGTGAACCGAATGACAATTACAACACATGTCTAAATATAGCAACAGGGGATTTTATAAAAACATATGATCCCAATGTAAACAAACACTTTTCCCAACTCAAGACTATTCAATTTTATGTCTATGGTATATATCAATAAATAATTATAAGGGAAAAAGGTTATAAATTATAAATGTATAAATAAATATTAAATAAAGATTAAATAAAGAACAAAGAAATATACCAACAGTAAAAACAAGAGTTTTTTTTCTTTATTTAAAGTTCACCCCACATACACTGTTGTCAATTCCTGGATACAAGTTTTAGAAACGGCGGTTCCTTCAAGTAAACCAGACGGCATTTTTTCTTCTCATCCACGGACATCATACTCCTCTCATGTAGAAGTTTCCCACAAAGGACGGAGAGTGTTGGTGGTAGATCGGGTACCACACTAAAGCCACTGCCACGGTCTAATTTCCTAATTGCTGCTGAAAGCACATCGTCTCTATCAATGAGACTTGAGAAACGAACAATCACATTTCTTTTATCTTCTGGGCCAGATGGTAGTCTATGGACTGCAGTGAATAACATATTATTCACTTCTTCCACCGAGAACTTCAGCCTAGTGTTGAGGAACGTACGGACTATTGTTCGTGTTACCTTTGGATATTCCTTATCTTTACCTCCGAGTCCCCGTATAATCAAATTCCATTTTCTACCCCAGAGTTCTAATTTTAACCGCTCTGCCTCCTCATTTTGTATTTTATTTTCAAGATCTGGAAGGTGTTTACTATGAATATCTTGAATTTCACCATTTGCGAATTCTACTTGGTTCTCCACTACATCTATCCGTTTTTCTATTTCAACTTGTTTAGTTTTTAGAATGTCAATCTCACTATCAATGTGTTGGTGGAGCCTCTGAAAACATGTTGCGATATCCTTAAAATCCTTGCACTCGTAGACCGACATGGTGCGTGTGTACGTGTGTGCGGCGGGAATTTACCTGTTGTTATTGTTTTTCAAATTTATATAAAACTCTTATTTTAACTTAAAGTCACACCACAGACTATTTAAATACGTTTCCAAATGGGTAAATGTTTATCCCCACATATCTGTATCAATACTGGGATCCAATTTCAGACAAATATTAAAGAAAAACCCAGGAGCAAATTTTCTCAACCTACACCATGACCATCAACCGGAAGAACCATTTTGTAATTTGTATAATATTTCATTGTTTTGTTGTTTCACACAAAAATTGGAGGAGCATGAAGTCTTATGATTAAAAATGCATAATAGTGACACATTTTTTAATTATTGTTTTATTTATAGCTGGCAGAAAAAAATCTGATGGGAGATGCAGTGCAACAGTCAGAAGACACCCACATAGAAAAGGTATAAAAAGGGAATGGAAATAGATTTTCAGAAAAATAGATATCTATAGTATCAACAAAATAACAAGATGTGCTCATGTATCTCGTTATTTTGTTATTGACCTTGAGAGCTGTTTCGCAACACATTTAAGAATTGAATGCATTATTTTGAAGTTTCATTGGGGTATGAAAGGGTTGACCGAAGCACATTTTTAATGAAGCGCGGTAGCTCTTCATGTTGAAAATGTGAGCCCGGGCAATCCTTTCATAGTCCCTATGAAACTTCAAAATAATGCATTCAATACTTATAATTACATTTTAAACCTGAAATATAAACAATAATTACATTTTAAACCTGAAATATAAACAACAACTTAATTTACAGGGAAGTACATCATGTACATTGGGATTCTATTTTTACAAATTCATCCGCCACGTGAACACGTGGTCAAATGTGTTTCATGGGAATTGCAACTTCACATTGATATGCCACGTGATCCATGTTCACCTATCAAACTGACTGAATTCAAATGAATATTCATGAAATGTAATTATATTTTGTTTGACTTGCAAAGAAAGTGGGATGAAAAGTTTTATGTCAGTCAGTAATTAAGAATAAAAGTATGAAATCTGTACTAAAGCATATTTATGCATTAAATGTGTAAAAGATAATTACAAATGTTTTGTTTAAAATTATTGTTGGTTTTTTTTTCTCCCTCCGTCCCTTGTAACTTTCTGGGTCTTACCTTGTTGTTAAGAATAGAATAAATTTAGGACGTCTTTATATTGAAAATCATCAAAGATTGAGATGTTTTAAAGTTTTAGTTGTCATAATTGCCAACATTTAGGATGAAAGCTTTGGGCAGAATACTAATTAAATCAGATATCATGATTTATATAACAAAACTAATTAGTGAAAATATGTATTGGCCTACAAATTTGTAATTTGTTCATCAATGTTTGTGACTTAAGTAAATTTCCTCTTTTGACATTCAAATAGTTCACTTCACCTGCAGTATTTTGGTTCAAATTTAAGATATTATTATAGATTATGATTCTAATACTGATATTCAAATTCTTCCTGAGAATCCACATCTCTTTACACTCATGGTCTCGACAGCATATTTAACATGCTTTAAGGCTAAGGTCCTGTAAATAAGTACTTAATAATTTATCATCATTCCCTATGATTATATCAGCTTCCAGAGCCTTTCTGCAAAAGCCATATCTGGCTGACACAAATATATCGAAAGCTGATCTGGATATATCAATCGATTCTTCCTGCATTTAAAAGGAAATAACTTTTTTGTTTGTATTCACATGAAATCAAAAAGATAAAAATGAACATTTACATTGTATTACATTTGTATGGTGGCATATATCTGCCCCTACTTATCACTTAATTAAGTCTACATATTTTACGAAATAAGTCAGCATGCTACTTAATTTAGTCCACATAATTCTGCATCAAGAACACATAATAAGATTCGAAAGGTGGAAAAATGCATTGTTTGAACAGTATCTGCCATCCACTTAACCATTTAATTATCATGCATTAGACATAACTTTCTGATTAAGTCGACATAATCATCTGATCAAGTCGACATAATTTTCTGATGAAGTAGACATAAATATCTCATTAAGTCTACATAAATATCTCATTAAGTCTACATGATTATCAAATTAAGTTAACATAATTATCAAATTAAGACGACATAATTATCTTTGTACACAATGGGAAAAGCACATACAAATAATTTCTCCTTTGAAACTGCTTTGCACATTGGAACCAAGCTTACTCACAGTCCTTGGTTTGTCCCTTTAAAATCGTGTCTGGCTAGTACAGATATATGCCACTATAAATTTGCTCTTTGGATTATATAAACTAGATGTCAGAAAAACTACAGAAACTAGATGGCTGATATATCCTGCAGAGCTTCCATGTTTTCACATAATCATGTCATATAAGCTCCAATGAACGATGGAATATTGTAACAAACAAAGGTTGAATTTGAATATATGAACATGGTATCTTTTACAAAACAGGGAATAAGTCGTTATCAAATAAACAGATAATGATAATTATTATTGGATTTTTGTTGGGAAATCATAGTTAAAATGTTTTACATTTTTTATCTTGGATCTCCTAAACATGTCTCCAGAAACAAGAAACGAGTTAGCAAAGTTCTAGAAAAAACTTTGATTTGTACCCATGGAAGTTGCATTATGACCATCCACATTGCAATACAAATTTCAAAAAAAAAAAATTTACAGGGTTTGCTGACACTTTGGTAATTAATCTAAATAAAAATTATGTATGTCATTCTCTGGTGACATCCAGTTTAAAATTTCACAAAATATTATGGCATTAGAATAAGCAATCATGTACTATGTATAATGACTTTAAGAAAATACATGTAAGTGTACTCGAGTGCAGTGTACTCATGTGCAGTCCTGGTGCAGAGTACAAGTATTTTGCTTCCATGTAGGTTGTACCCACATTATATAATTGATTTAATATTCATACTTATACTGGGATAAATACAGCAGTTGTATTAATTCAGAGAAATAAAAATGAAAAGTAATTGTATATTATCTTTTTTAGTGTATGTTGGAAGATAAATTGAAGGAAACAGACTGGGAGGTAACGCAAGAAACAATTGAGGAACAAGTAGCCAGAGAATCATATCTACAATGGTTAATGGACAATCAGAACAGAGCAAAAACACATACCTCGGTATGAATAGTAATGGTCCCTTTGAAGTAATCTTAGTACATCTGTGGCCTCTAATACAAATTTAGCAATACATTATTTGAATAACAGAATGCGTCAATCATAGATTTGACGGTTAAAAATGCAGCTTACTGGCAACGGGTATTGATTGTCAAATGAAGATTTATGCCCTGGGGTATTCAATTAATGTACTGTTATTACAATTCTAATGCAATCAAACAATTCCATAACATATTTTTGTTTAATTTATTTGTACGCAGTTGGGGACCAGATAGGACAGGAAACCTTATTTGTCAGAGTAATTATAACTGGACGAACAAAGTTCAGGGGGTTTGGTCCATCTGTCCGTCTGTCTGTGACAAATTTTCGTAACAGTTTTCTCAGTAACTGCTAATCACTGTCACTTGAAATTTTGTATGCAAGTTTGAATAACAAAATACCAAAGTTACTGTTAATTTTTTTTCTGCATATGCGCATTTCGACAATTTATGTCTCATCAGTGCAGATCAAACCAAAACATTGATGTCCCATACTGTAAGTAACGATTTCAGGTTTTGAAGAACATCTACTTCCTGTTTACCGAATTAATCAATGTTTGAAAATCTACAAACTTTCGTAACAGTGTTCTCAGTAACTACTTATCAATGTCACTTGAAATTTTGAATGCAAGTTTGAAATGATGTCCCATACCGCAAGTAGCGATTTCAGGTTTGCCGAACATCTACTGCCTGTTTACCGACTTAATCAATGTTTGAACATCTTACGTCAATTGTAGAAATTTTTCGTAAGTTTTCTCAGTAACTACAAATCACTTCTACCTGAAATTTTGTATTGAAGTTTAGAACAATGTTCCGTAATGCAAGTAGCCATTTAAGGTTTCCAGGACATCTACTTCCTGTTTGCAGACATACTTAATTTTCGACATCTTTCTTTTAATCGTTACAGTTTTCTCAGTAAGTACTTAACCCTGCCACTTGAAATTTTGTATGGGACTTAAAAACATGGTTCTAAAATGCAAGTAGCCAATTCAGGTTTACAAGATATCTACTTCCTGTTAACCTACTTACTTAATTCGTAGGTATTTCTCCTCAATTGTAGAAACATTTCATAACATTTTATACAATATCACTAGTACATAATGCCATTATGTACTGTTATGTGTTTTTTTTTCAAATCTTTTGGAGACATTCTACTTGGGAAGTGGGGTATCATTTCGTGGCCTACTGGGCCACAGTACTTCTAGTTTGGATAGGGTATTTGATTGTCAGTTTCAACCAATCAATTTCATGTCTGTTGCATTAGATTTATTTACAAAAGTTTCAAATATTAGTGATATTTCATATTCATACAATGTTAACTTTCTGGTAAAATTTTTATTAGCTCACCTGGCGAAAGGCCATGTGAGCTTTTGCCATCACTCGGCGTCCGTCGTCCGTCCGTCCGTCCGTCCGTTAACTTTTATTCAAAGATCTTCACCTCTGAAACTGCAGGGCCAATACTAACCAAACTTGGCCTGAATCATCACCAGGGTATGCTCTTTCAAGTTTGTGATTTTTATGTCCGTAGACCAAACAACATGGCCGCTGTTACTAAAAATAGAACATAGGGGTAAATTGCCATTTTTTGCAAATTACTCAAAAACTGTTACAGATATAAAACATGCGACAGTAGTAAAAATGATCAGCATGATGAGATCTACCCACCCTCCAATTTTGAAGAATATCCGATAACCCATCTTGGAGTTATTGCCCCTTTTCCATAAATTTTTTGGTTTTTTTTGTTACTTTTAGTCTTATATGTTGAAAATGGTAGAAGATAGAAGTGAAGTTTAAATTACAAAAATGGTCAGCATAGGAAAATCCACATTTCCTGCAATTTTGAAGAAAATCTGATGACCCACATAGGAGTTATGACCCCTTTTTCTTTGAATTTTCATGATTTTTTTTAACATTTTTACTTTTATTTCTAAACCTGTTTGAGATGGAGGTTAAATGTAAATTACAAAAATGCTGAGCTTTTCCAGGACTACAATTTCTACATATGTCCAGCAGATTAGCATCTCATCTAAGATGGCCGCCACTAGGGAACATAATTTAACATAGGACCCTATGGGAAATGCATTCAAAGATCTTCTCCTCTAAAACCACTGAACCAATGTGGACCAAATTTTGTTACAATAGTCCTTAGGTGGTCCCTTTTAAAGTTTGTGATTTTTGTGGTTGTACCTCATCCAAGATGGCCGCCAGCAGGGAACATAGTTTAACATAGGGACCCTATGGGAAATACATTCAAAGATCTTTTCTCCTGAAACCACTATAAGCCAATAGGAACCAAACTTTGATATAATTGTCCTTGGCTGGTCCCCTTTAAAGTTTGTGATTTTTATGTTCGTACCTCATCCAAGATGGTTATCAGCACAGGACATAGTTTAACATAGGACCCTATTGGAAATGTATTCAAAGATCTTCTCTGAAACTACTGAGCCAATTGGAACCAAACTTGATCACAATAGTCTTTAGGTGTCCCCTTGAAAGTTTGTGATTTTTTATGTTCATACCTCATTGAAGGTGGCTGCCAGCAGAGAACATAGTTTAACATAGGGACCCTATGGGAAATGCATCCAAAGATTTTCTCATCTGAAACTACCAAGCCAAATTCAACCAAACGATAGTCCTTGGCTTGTCCCCTTCAAAGTTTGTGATTTTGACGTTCGTACCTCATCCAAGATGGCCGCCAGCGTTGAACATAGTTTAATATAGGGACCCTATGGGAAATGCATTCAAATGTCTTCTCCTCTGAACCTACTGAGCCAATTGGAACCAAGTTTGGTTATGAATGGGTGGTCTCTTCGTGACAATGAAACCAGTCACCAGGTGAGTGATACAGGCTCATGTGAGCCTCTAGTTTAGTTAATTTTCTCAATGTCTGAATGTGGAACTTTGATAATATTTGATATTGTGGATATTCTTTGGTTAAGAAGTCCTCTTTGGTGCTTTGCCTTGACCAATCGGAGCAGTTTTTTAATAAATAAGTGGTAGGTCAATGATATTCTACATGTATGTTTGTTGGATCTTACATGACATTCTACTATTGACCTATACCTCATTTTCATGGTATGTTGACAGTGTTAAATATTTTAAACACTAAAGTTTTTAACTACAGATATTAAGAATATTAGGACATTTTTTCCTCAATACTTAAATAGATGTATTGAAAAATAAATTGTTGTAAATATATTCTGATGGCAACAATATATTTTGATGACTTTCAGTCCAGATCAGCAAGTGCAACATGTACAAGTTGTTTACCTAGTGCAACATGCAGTTCATCTTGTGACTTAGTATATACTGATAAACCTAGCTCCTCAGAAATGAGAATGGGAAGATCACCTCGTAACCGTAGTAACCCAAACTCACAGCAAAACAGTCCACAACAAGTAATTATTCCAGAACATCATTCTCCAAAGTTAACAGACCAAGAGAGGACAGGTTGGTATTTTTATGATCATTTGTATAGTGATGCCCTAACTAACAAGGTCAAAACATCAGTGGTAAGGTAATTAATTATTCATTATTTAATCCTTTAGAGATGACCAGAAATAATTTTTAATTGTATTATGGTATTGCCCTGGTATTTTTATCAGTGGTGGTGGTGTTGGCTATAGACAATTTGTTTACATGTGATAACTTAAGATTCAGTTGACCTTATTTTTGAAGTTCTTACATAATGCACTTTGGACGAAAAGGATGTGTGGGATTGGTTTTTCATTAGAATTTTAATGGGGTTTGTTTCTTTTGATAGTCCTGAAATAATTTGGCATTGTTGTTACCATATCCAAGGGGGTGCAAACGGGTCCAACATTTTGTATTAAAAGAATCTAAAATATTTATGTTACACTGGATTTTCATATAGCTGTAGTATTGAGCAAAAACTGAATAAATTTATTAAAATTTTAATCTACTTGTTGTCTACAATAAATTGACAAATCAAAGCGATAGGTTGGGATTTCAGCTAGACTGTAACCCCATAGCAACAGACTTTGATACACATATAAATTGTTACTAATGCCTAGATATTTCTTTTCATGTCAAGAACCAGTAATGCTGTTTCCAGTAAGTTTGTAATGTATACTTTTCAGTTTCACCAAAAGCTCATCCTGAACCAGAAGCTATGGAAGCCACAGTAGGACTTCCCCAGGGTGCTGTTGGAGGAGTGTTTGGCTTTGATGAAACTAGTTCTTTGATGAATCAACAGTCTTCATTGCTAACAGGTTAAGAAATTATGCACACCTGAAAATCATAAAACAGTGTGTTAATATACACCTGCTGTAAAGGAGAAGGGGGATAAGTGTTTTATTTCTGTCCTACTGGTCTGTCACAACTTCTGCAAAGAAGAAAGTGTTATATTGTTTAACCTCTGTCTCCAATTCTGTCATGCTGCCCTTCTGTCACGACTTCTATAAAGGAGAAGGTATACTGTTCTACACATATCTATCATTCCAACCTTCTGTCCACCACAACTTTCTTCAAGCTTTTCTCTCCAATGATAAATAATACAAACTTGAACTTTTGTATAGTCATCCTGTATTATTTGATTTTTGAAAACTTGAAATAGATTAAGTGACAAGCTATGTATAGTCATTTTATATTATCTGATGCATTTTAAGACATGTGGGGTACTACATAAGGTTTATTGACTAAGTCAATTTTTTGTTATGCCCCCAGATCTAGGATTGGGGGGCATATTGTTTTTGTCCTGTCTGTCTGTTTGTCTGTTTGTGCGTCAGAAACTTTAACCTTGGCTATAACTTTTGAACTATATAAGGTAGACTTTTGATACTTGGCATGTGTATAGGTCTAGTCAAGAGAAACTTAAATATGCAAAAAAAAAATTAGGTCAGGTTAAAGGTCAAGGTCACAGAGGTTAGAAAGGGGTGAATTTGGCTGTTTTCACAGTAGAATGTTTTGACTGTAGAATTCTTATTATTTATTGTATTGAGACGTGGTTTGTTTTATGTTATTGCTAATAAAATTGCCCAACTGAAGTATGTCAACAGATTTGAGGAAGCATTTTACCTTTTGAGAAACAAGAGGCCCAAAGGGGGACAAATGGGGAAAAAAATGAATTTTTCAATTTTTTGTCAGATCTTCATACAGTATTTTTCTGTAAGTTTCTTAAAGCATGTTTAAACAGATACTTTAACAATTAAAACCATTTCAATAAACAAGAGGCCCAAAGGGGCTTCATATGTTTGAGAATAAAGTGGTTAAATTGGGTGTTTTCATACGACCGCAAAAAATTTGTGGTCGTATTATGGTATGGGGCTGTCGTCGTCGTTGTCGTCGGCGTCGTTGTTGTCTGTAGACACTTTTGTTTTTGGTCAATAACTCAAGTTCCATTTGATCAATCTTTCTAGAATTTTAACACAATGTTCCTTGGCACAAAAGGAAGGCTTGGATGGGTTTTGGGTTTTGTGGCCCCTCCCGTTTCTAAAAAAGGGGCCAAATAGTGCAAAATGGGTGTTTTCACATATTTGACTGTAGAATGTTTATTATTTATCGGATTTTGATGGGGTTTCTTTCAGTGTACCTCTTATAAAATTTCCAATCTGTATTATGCCAACAGATTTCATGTGGCATGTACCATTCACGAGATAAATGGGGCCCAAAAGGGGCAAATTTAAAAAATTTTAATTTTTTTATTTTAAAATGGATTTTGATGCAGTTTTTGGCAATGGATTCCTAATGAAAAATTAACTAGTGCTGCATTATCAGATTTTTGATTACTTCCTCCCTTTCCAAGGTATAAGGGGCTGAAAGGGCTAAAATTGCAAACATGCGGATAACCTAAAATTTTTATTTTTCATCAGATTTTGATGGGATTTTTTTCTTTAGATTCCTCATATTGTAAGCTTTCAGTAGTATGTCAACAGAATTGACTTAGCTCTTACCATTTCCGAGCTATAAGGGGTCAAAGGGGCCAAATTTGCAATTATCAGAAATATGTGAAATCTTTTTTTTTTTCATGAGATTTGATGGGATTTTTTTCTTTGGATTATTCTCATTGTAAGCTTTCAGTATATGGGAATAGATTTTGCGTAACTCTTGTGTTTTCCAAGCTACAAGGGTTTAAAGGGGCCAAATTGCAATATTTCTGAATATGTGAAATCTTTATTTTTCATTGGATTTTAATCTGAGTTTTTCTTTGGATTTCTCTTAATGTAAGCTTTTAGTTGGTAGTCAACAGATTTTTCTTAGCTCTTACGATATCCTACTTTTAAGGGATTAAAAGGGCTAATTTTGATTTTCACTAGTTTGTGTCAAGTTAATTTATGTGTCAAGGTCCTTATTGTGTCCAGCAAGTTACTGTGTCCATATTCATTTTAGTTAACACTTCTTCAAATTTCAGTGGTCGACATGCTGGGGTGGTATCATGCTGCGCTCGGCATAGCCTTTATTATGGTAATAAACAACTTTTAACTATGTAAGATAGACTTTTAATACTTGGCAAGTATAGGTCTTGTCAAGAGGAACATAAATATGCAAAAAAAGAGGTCAAAGGTCTAGGTCATAGGGGTCAAAAAGGGGTAAAATTGGTATTTTCACATATTTTACTGTAGAATCTGGGGGCATATGTAGTGTTTCACAAACACATCTTGTTTATGCTTGAAATTTAGAATGGGGTATTACTTATGAGTAGGGCTCACATGTGCCTTATTTTTACTAGCGCTACTGGTTAAACCCATGGGGAGCTTTACCCATCTTCTTTGTGTTTATCATCTGTCTGTGAGTTGTGAACTTTTCATTCAAAGATGTCACCTATGAAATTACTGGGCCAATTGGAACCAAGATTAGCATATTAATCCCTGAACTGGATTTTGAGTATGTGCAAAGGAATAATAGTATTAAAAAATATTTTTCTTTGCAAGGCCATGTCTTCAGTTTTCTTCTGTTAGGTTGACAGTAAGAGATCAATTCCTTTTAATGTTTAGCTCACCTCACGATAGTGAGGGGGGCTTATGTGATACCCCTAGCGTCGGCGTCGGCGTCCGCGTCCGGTTAGGAAGAATGGTTAAGGTCCATTCCTGCTTACTGACATGCCCCACATCAACCATATTGGTATGCCTGATGCATTTTGGGAAACAACTGGAATGCATGCTTCGGATGCTGTCTCTGACCTACATTTTACGCATGAGCGACTTGGTTAGGTAGAATGGTTAAAGTCCATTCCCGCTTACTGACATGCCCCACATCAACTATATTGGTATGCATGATGCATTTTGGGATGAGGACTGGAATGCATGCTTCGGATGCTGTCTCTGACCTACAATTTACGCATGGGCGACTTGGTTAGGTAGAATGGTTAAAGTCCATTCCAACTTACTGACATGGCCCACATCAACCATACTGGTATGTATGATGNGACTTGGTTAGGTAGAATGGTTAAAGTCCATTCCCGCTTACTGACATGCCCCACATCAACCATATTGGTATGCATGATGCATTTTGGGATGAGGACTGGAATGCATGGTTCCAATGCTGTCTCTGACCTACATGTCACGCATGAGTGACTTGGTTAGGTAGAATGGTTAAAGTCCATTCCCGCTTACTGACATGCCCCACATCAACCATACTGGTATGCATGATGCATTTTGAGATGACAACAGCAATGCATGCTTTGGATGCTGTCTCTGACCTACATTTTATGCATGACTGAATCTGTTTAAATAAATGATTATAATCCATTCCTGGTTATTGACATGTGCAACATGTGACAATGCTGTGTAACGAGGTGAGCTTAGCAGGCTGTGGCTGCTTTCTATGTTTTAATAACTCCAAATTTTTCGAATACCTTTCATAACAGATTGATTTTAGCCTTATTTTCTATGAATTGATGAAAGTCTAAAACAGAACAATTACTATTTACAGGATATCAAGATTGGGATGAAGATGATATTCTGGCACAGGTCTTGGCACAGTCTCAACAAGAATATTTAGACAGCTTGAAGAAAGACTTACCTCCCTTTGGTAGCTAACACATGTTTCTACTAGTTCTTTATATATTTTAATTTAAATCAACAAATACTTCCTAATGCAACAGAACAGCTGAGAGAAACTGGCAGTTTTTATGTGAATATTTATTTAGTAAAATTGCAATTTATGCATGGACAACTACATTATATATATATAAAAAAATCATTTTCTCTTTATATTTGTCTGATTCACCTTAACTCTTGTTATTTTCCAGTATAATTCTATCAATGTTTATCACAAAACAAAGTATAGATTTGTTTCATTTTTAAAATGATTTTAATATAGTCTGTTTAGTTTTAAATTTAAACAAGAGAAACCATATATTTTTGTTTAGAATACATCTTGCAAAAGATCAGGTTTTTCAAGATAAAAGTGCTTTGATTTTGTGAAGTCCTGTTTATATATGGAAGCAGTATAGTGATTAACAGTGTATTGTGGATAAATGCAGGTTAATATAGATACTCTATTCCTTAATTCCAAAATTTAATTTGTTATATATTCTCAAATAATATTGACATTTGTTTAAAAATTTATTTATTCAAAACATGTGACATTTTGTACAGTTCAATATTTTGTTCATATCATTATTATATAATACTGTGTTATCAGTAAATGTTTAATTATAAGAGGGCAGAAAGATTCATTAATTACATGATGTAAATGACCATTGTTCATGTATAGATTTAATTTGCTATTGTTTGTAAAGTTTGCTATCATTTTGTCTTGCCGTATATAAATGTAGACTACATGTATTTCCAACAACCACTTTTCACACTTTTTGTTGGTCATGAAATGTTAGGGGCAGATATTTTCTTTCTGTAAAGATGAAATGTGGTTTGGTAAAACATAATCTGAAAAAGTCACAACATAAACACCTAAATTTACAGAATAGCTTACTTTAATGAGGTTTTATGTTCTCCTGTATTTATAAATTTCAACTTTTGGTTTTTTTTCCAAGATATACTGTACCAAATAAATGAATTGAAGACTGATAGAGATAGTTCCATTGAAATTTAAAATGTCAGTAGTTTCATTTTACAAAACTTAACTAATGGATGTTTGTAAAAGATGACTCAGTGAAACATTAAATGTTTGCAGTTGCAGTATAAGACCCAAAAGTGCATATTTAGTTCCAGTAGCCTAACAGTTTTTAGATGACTTGGTAAAATTTTATATTATATTTCTTCACATGAAATTGTTGTTTGTCCTAACAATTTCATAATTGTGTCGCCTGCGTTCCAGCAGTGGTGAGATATAGGGATCACTATCTGTCGTCTTGCGTTGGCGTTGTTGTCAGCGTCACAAAAATTTCTGTCGCATTTTTCTCAGGAACCATGTATCTGAGCCTTCTGCAATTTGGCATGGAGTATCAGTATGGGGACCTACACCGTGTAATAGAGTTTGGGATCTCTCGCTTGCCCACGTCCTGTTTGACGGAACTTAGAATATTTTTTGTTTTATTACACAGGCGACACATGTCTTCCGTGGAAGACTTACTACTAAGTTGAGTTAAAAAGGGGCCACATTTGGTACATTCACAAATGCATAGTTTTCATATTTTGATGGAGATGTCCGATTTGTAGCAGTTTTTATCTTTTCTTTTTTTTTGAAGTGTTTTATTTATGTCAAAATTTGAATTCATTTACTCGTACGGTAAATTGTAATAAGAAATGCCCAAAGGGGTAGGATTTGACATTTTTGAAGTGCATGGACATTTTTATTTTTATCCTGTTTAATAGTTGTTTTGTTTTAGGGGCATGTTCTCTAATTCAAGCACATATTCTGATGCATGCTTTTAAGATTTATTTTTTTATGATTTTTGTCCTCATTTCAGACTCTTCCACTATCTCAACATAAAAGTGGCAAGCCCCAAAAAAGCTACTAGTCAAAAATTTGAATTTTATAGGTGTAATGCTTTTGTTTGAATTTAATTCTAAAGAAGTCTATAGTATATTTACCATTTTGTGATAAGATAGGTGGAAACACAGTGAAGTGCTATAATATTTATCTTGTTATTCCCTTAGTTCATATTTATTATAAATTTTTTGATAAAATGTATGGCTATCCACCTGTGTCATATTTAACATATATATTTATGGCACAAAGTAGACATTGAGAGGAAATATGAAGACAGGACAAAAGCATCCCCAAATAATATTGATTGAAAATTTGCCACAGTTGAATTGATGAAACAGTTATTTATTGGACCACAAAATATTTCATGTCCGTACGTTTGTTTTCTGTAAAATTCTGTGATTATCATGTCAGTGCTAACATATTTGTATTTATTAAATCAGTTTTTAAGAGGTCAAAAGTAATGCTGTTTGACATTGTAAAATAATATATGTGTAAAATATGGTGACCAACATGTATGACTGACAACGGGAGTGAACTGGTAGAGCTCAGAGTCTAGGAGATTTAAAATATTTAACATGGAAAAGTTATTTTCAGAAAAAATAAAGGTTCCAAATCTTGAAAGAAGTTATCTTCTTGCTAAAATTAAAAATGAAAACAGATTGTAGTTTTCCATTTTGAAATTATGAAAAAAATAGGGACCAAAAAAGGAAAAATTTATAAAACCAGGGAAATTCCCAAATATTGTATAAGATGAAAATTGGAAACTAAATCTCCTGGATTCTGTTGAAATCATAAGGTATAGTGGATGAAAGAAAATTATACTTCATTGTAATATATTGAATTTGAGTGAAATGTGTATTTCATTATTTTTATTGTTTATGTCTTTCATATAAACTGTATCCATATATAGATGAGAGGAGTTATATTTAATTTATGTATTTTTGATTGTACCCTTATAATAATTTTTGTTATCTGTTGTATATTTATGGCGTATTCAATGCAAAGAATAGCATTATATACTGCAGTTACAATATACTTTATTTTAAAACTAGCAGTACATTTCATGCTGGCCAGAAAAAAAATCTATATTTGTAAGTTACTATTTGTTTAAATGCTCTTTTAACAATTTATGTAGTTTAAAGAGTGACAAAAATATCAATGGGATATTTGGTACTTTAATAATTTACAGCCCAAACTCAAGTTTCATGATTGGTCAGATTTTATGATTTCATGACATTTTAAGTTTTTCAGACTGTTTTTGAAGACCCCAATATTTGGTATTTGAGTTATCCCTAATGACTTACAGTTCTTGTGTAAGTTTGGTGATAATTCTATGATTTTTTATAGGAGTTTCCTCAATCATTAGCAGGTGGGAGTGTTGTTATTGTTTCAACACATTTAGTTTGTGTTGTTTTTTATACGACCGCAAAAATTTTTGCGGTCGTATAATGGTATGGTGCTGTCGTCGTCGTCNGTCGTCGTCTGTAGACACTTTTGTTTTTGGTCAATAACTTAAGTTTCAGTTGACCAATCCTTATGAAATTTTAACACAATGGTCCTTGGCACAAAAGGAAGGCTTGGCTAAGTTTTGGTTGTTGTGGCCCCACCCGTTTTTAAAAAAGGGGCCAAAAAGGGTTAAATTTGATGTTTTTACATATTTGACTGTAGAATCTTGATTATTTATTGGATTTTGATGGGGATTGTTTCAGTGTGCTCCTGAGAAAATTTCCAATCTGGAGCATGCAACGGATTTCATGTAGCATGTACCGCTTACGAGATAAATGGGGCCCAAAAGGGGCAAATCTCAAAAAAAATAATTTTTTTATTTTTAGTCCGATTTTGATGCAGTTTTTTTCAATGGATTCCTTGTGAAAAATTAATATGG
>MJUU01000775.1:39489-57746 GCA_002080025.1 Modiolus philippinarum
TTGTGTCAAGCTCTTTACTGTGTCCACATTCACTTTAAACTACTTTTGTTGAAATTTCAGTGGTCGACATGCTGCGGTCGTATCATGCTGCGCTCAGCGTAGCCCTTTATTAATGTATTAATTTCTTCTTCTTGAAAGTAAAATTTTGCTAATAATTGGATTTCCAGTCAGTAACTTTAATTTCTTTAAAAACTTGGTGCATAAGATGAAGACCATAATTAGAATTTCAGTTATGCCCTCTTGACTTTGATACTTACAATCAAGCTTGCAAAACCATGAAGTAGGAAAAAGAAGGGAAACGGGGAATGTGTCAAAGAGACAACGACCCAAAGGGGAGTATATCTTTAATGCTCAGTTACTATTTTTAATGTCTAAAAATCAAGATACCTATATCCACAAAGTTTGTTGTTTTAGTTTGTTAATATAAGAACTGCAGTTATGTGTAGTATTATACTGAAGTATCCAGGTTGATGTTTTATAGTCCCACTTTACCATAGACAACTGTATTTTGTTTTGTTTATTTACCATATCTTGTCTGTCATTTATCCTTCATTGTATTCTATTGTTACATGTTTAATTTATCAGAAATTTTACAAAATTTCTTTGAACAAATTCCTAGATTTTTTCCCCTCCTACAAAAATGTAGAAGTTATATTTTGATTTTTCAGTAATTTTCTCGTAATTTGACAGTTCTTTTCACAATACAGTCAAATTTCCATGGCTGGAACACTCAATGTGTTCAACCAATGAAATTAGTTCAAGTTAGAGGGGTATTCGAGTTATCGGAGTCAAGCTATGTTTAAACTTGAACAAAGGGACCAGAAAAAGGGTTTGAGACATTCATAGTGTTCGACCTATTGCAGTATGAGTCATCAAAGTTCAAATATAATTGATAAATATAAAATTCAGTTGCACTAGTATTCTGAAAAGGTTGGATGGGAAACTGGATGTTTTTATGATGACTTTATAGGAATACATGATATAAAACAGGTAGAATAACAGATGGTATATTTGTATTTATACAATTTGAATAATTATACCCCCCGCAAACAAAGTTTGGGGGGTATATAGGAATCACCCTGTCTGTCTGTCCGTCCGTCTGTCTGTCCCTCTGTCCACACTTCTCGTAAGCGCAACTCCTCTTAAAACGCTTGAAGGATTTTGATGAAACTNACTTAGACTTTTTGTTGATTCCCTATGTTTGGGTTACCTAGTAAGTGCAACTCCTCTTAAATCTCATGAAGGATTTTAATAAAACTTAAGACAAAGGAAGGACACTATATGGAGATGTGCATAAAGGAATACAATTATTGTATGAAACTAGGAAGGGGAGATAATTTGACTGTGACTTTTGTTGATGTCTTTGCAATGACTTTTTTCCAAGAAATAATTTAAAGCGTAGATATTTTGAAGTCAAGCTGTGGGAGATACACTTTTTCATTGTAATCCTCTTGAAAAGTTGTTTTCAAAGAGTTTAATGAAATTTCTCTAATGGTAATGATTCTTTTGTAAAATGTCAAATAGGCTAAAAAAAGGGTGAATTTTATATTTGTATGATTTCGACAGAGTATTTTCATTGGAACCCTTGTGAAAAGTTCTTTGTTGAAGATTTATATCATTGTGTCCAAGCTTGTACTGTGTCCGCACCTGTATTGTTTCCACACAAACTTAAATTTGCACTTACTATATCGATTCAGGGTTTAATGAGCAGGGGGTATATGTGGCTGCCATTCGGCGACAGCTCTTGTTATTTCAGATACACTAGAGTTAAGGAAAAGTGATTGTCATTTTAATTCTCAGCCAATCACAATATTTTGGTATACTTTTAACCCATACCTGGCTCTCGCTGTGATACAACATATACTGGGTAACCTTCAAATTTTCAAAATTAGTTTCTATATGCATATTTTTGTTGTGGGTTTAGTTTGAAAAGTGATTTTTCATATAGATAAGAAACATTTATCATTTATTTAAGTGTACTTTTTTGTAGAAGATTGAAATACACAGATCATATGAATTCAATTATCATAACTGAAATACACAGATCATATGAATTCAATTATTTTATTTTTAGTGTCTTTCCACCTACATGACCATTAAAAATTAAAAAAAAACCACAATTGTATTGAGCTTGCAAAACAACATTCAGAAAATGTACACATGATGTGGGTGAATACAATGAAGGACAATGAAAGACATGTATGACTTTGTTATATGTACAGCTGAGGGTTGTACAACTGGATCATGTATTAAATTGATTCTTGAAACAATTCTTTATTTATTATTATGCCTTATATGTTGTATAATCTTAGTATTTGTCCATCCAGTAAGAAATTAAAAATGATTTTAATTGATCTATAGCATAAAACCCCTTTTCAAAGCTGTTTACAAAATTACTGCAAACTGAAATTAATTGAGTTCAAATAAAATCCCCAACTAGCACAGAAGGAGGAATGCTAATTTTATTAATGGTCATGTAGAACTCAAAATTTGCTTAGCCACACATACCATAGATTAAATATTAGTAATCACAATTACGAATTCTATTGGCATTTGAAACAGCTGAAGTTCAGTATTCTAATGCTGAAGATACCTACTCATAATGTACATGAAACAGATCCCCATGTAACATTGTAGTAGAGCACCTAAATGAACAGAAGATGTAGTTATTACAAAAATAGGGTCAGAGACCTGAGAAAATATGAAATACCTAAGTTGCATAGAAAACTGGAAATTTTGTTATGCTGTACTTCTCATCAGCAGCATTAGAATCAAATAATATGGAAAACCATAATCGAAAAAAAAGAAAGAAATATTAATTACCCAAACTATCAAAATAGGAGGCCTAATTCAGTACCAAGGACTTCCACTGAGTGCTATACACGGAATGAAATCTCAGCATTTTTAAGGGGCTACAATATTGATTAAAACCGTAAATTCTATAAAACTTAACATAAAATTTTTATTCAAGGCACGTCTTGACTACTGGGCTTTTGAATACCCCGGGGAGCTGTGGTTTACCAGCAGTGTCATCGACCCAGTGGTTTCAAAATATACAATACCCTTGTGGCATAATAGACAGTAAATTTGGTTATGCTGTATCATTCGTTAAGGAGGAAACTCAGCAGCATTAGAATCAAATATTATGGAAAACCATAAAACTAGAATTAAAAAAAAAAAAAAGCAGACACGAGGTATTCATAAAAACGTGGAAATAAAAAAGAACCCGAAACTTCAAAACTGAGGCACTTACAGTGTGAACTCTCATCAAAGCCACTGACAGTGACAGCATGTTCCCCAGAGAGGTAAGTAAGTCCTCCTCATGCATTGCCCATCACTGTTGGTGAGTCACTACAGGAATAAGTCAACCAGTACTGTCAAACCGATGATGACGTGAATTTTGGCTGAAAATGTCCCGTTTTCATTTGGGACACCAACACGATATACCTTTAGATGAAGCCTAGTAATGGCCATATAATTTCTTGAGAATGAAAGGTGTATAGACTGAACAAATTCCTGACTCTGCAGCTTTTGGGACAGTGCTTTTGCTCTTAATTAAATCACTGTATAAACCTCATGCTCAATGGTAACGAATTGACTGTGAAATATACACTCCGTATGCTGGAGAGGTATATATATTGCTGATGAGAAATGGAAAGTTCACAATTGGGAAGTTAAAATCGATTTCAATGTCAGTGTACAACAAAAGATCTAAGTACGAAGTTGAAGTAAGTGTATCAGCAGTCACCTTAATATCTAGCTCATTGGGATAGATTTGGTGTAAATATACCCGAAATTTTGTAATTATTGAGAGAAATTACATTGTTCCTGTATGTATGAAACACAAAATTAAAGAACTGGGCTCAATATTTTTGTATTCTCTGTCTTATTCGCCTCGTACGAGTAAAGGAAAAGGTCCACTAGAATCGGCTCGCCATTCCCATGCGAACCCCTTTTGTATGTTATACCCCCGCTTTGAGAAAGCGGGTATAGTGATAGCCATGTCCGTCCGTCACACATTTTTGGCCACAGTTTTCTTGGTTTGTTTATTTTGGAATGATTTCATATTTGGTCAGAAGCTTAATTATGACGAGTTGTAACGTGTTATCTCTTTCCGGGTCTGTCGTGTTCCTACTTCCTGTTTGCTAAAATGTTGGAGTTTTACTAAAACACACTATAGATGAGAAATTTTGGTCACAGTTTTCTCAGCATTTATATGTTGGCAGGATTTAATATTTGGTCAAATGCTTGATTATCATGTCTGCCATTTTACTACTTCCTGCTTGCCGATATGTTGAAGTTTTTGTATAACACACTGGATGAGAAATGTTCGTCACAGTTTTCTCACCTTATATAATGGAACGTTTCAATATTTGATCAGAAGCTTGATTATGATGAGTTGTAAAGTGTAAGCTATTTTTTTGGTCTGCCGTGTTACTACTTCCCGTTTGCCGATATGTTGAAGTTTTACTATAACACTGTGGATGAGAAAATTTTCGCACTATGGATGAGAAATTTTGGTCACAGTTTTCTCACAGCTTAAATATGTTGGAATGATTTCATATTTGGCCAGATCCTTGATTATTATGAGTTGTAATGTTTAAGCTATTTTCGGGTCGGCCATGCGACTACTTCCTGTTTGCTGATATGTAGGAGTTTTACTATAACACACTATGGATGAGAAATTTTGGTCACGGTTTTCTCAGCTTGTATATGATGGAATGATTTCATATTTGGCCAGAAGCTCGATTATGATGAGTTGTAACGTGTAAGGTATTTTTGGATCTGCCATGTTGCTACTTCCTGTTTGCCGATATGTTGAAGTTTTACTATAACACACTATGGATGAGAAATTTTTCTTCGCAGTATGGGTGGGAATGATTTAAAATTTGGTCTGGAGCTGAATCAAAATGAGTTGTAACTTGCAAGCTATTTCTGTCGTATTACCACTTCCTGTTTGTCGATATGTTAAGTTTTACTACCACTTCCTGTTTGTCGATATGTTAAGTTTTACTATAACCCTTTATGGATTAGAATTTTTTGTCACGGTTTATTTGGCTTCTATAAGTGGCAATGATTACAAATTTGGACTGGAGCTTTATTATAATGAGTTGTTATGTGTAAGCCATTTACAGGTATGTTGTGCATGCACTTCCTGTTTGTCAAGTCTTTGATGTTTAACTATAACTAACTTGGAAGGAGAAATTTTCGTCAGTTTTCTCAGCTTGCATAGGTTGGATTGGTTTTTGGTCTGTGATTTCATATTTGGCCAGAAGCTTGATTATTATGAGTTGTAACGTGTAAGCTTTTTTTGGATCTGCTGTGTTGCTACTTCCTGTTTGCCGATATGTTGAAGTTTTTATATAATACACTATGGATGAGAAATTTTTCGTCGCAAGTTACTTGAATTGTATGGGTGGGAATGATTTCCAATTTGGTCTTGAGCTTTATAAAAATGAGTTGTAACGTGTAAGCAATTTTGAGGTCTGTCCTATTACCACTTCCTGTTTGCCGATGTGTTGAAGTTTTACTTTAACCCTTTATGGATGAGATTTTTTTGTCACAGTTTATTTGGCTTCTATAAGTGGGAATGATTTTAAATTTTGACTGGAGCTTCATAATAATGAGTTGTAATGTGTACCATTTACAAGTCTGTTGTGCATGCACTTCCTGTTTGCCGAGTCTTTGATGTTTAACTATAATAACTTGGAAAGAGAAATTTTCGTCACAGTTTTCTCAGCTTGCATAGCTTGGATTGATTTCGTATATGGTCTGTGATTTCATATTTGGTCAGAAGCTTGATTATGATGAGTTGTAATGTGTAAGGTATTTGCGGGTCTGCCATGTTACTACTTCCTGTTTTCCGATTCGTTGAAGTTTTACTATTGTTATGTGGCAGAAACGACCAATTAAAGTCAGCAAAGATAAAAAAACAAAATTGGCTCAAATTAACTTTTTAATCAGACAAAAAAATAATTATTTTACAAATTAAATACAATATATAACTTATCTGACAATAATGAAGTCCAAGTAATAATCCAAATGAACAGTTCACTTAATTCCACCAATAAATGTCCAATAGAATAATCCTTATAATCCTCACTAAATAGTTGATAATAGATTCACAATAATTGATGTCGATTTCCAATACGAAAGATGTGCGTGATAATCCTATATAAACTAATTAATCCTGTATAAACTTATTAAACTGACTGACTTAACCCTTTTCAGCTACCTCATATAAATACATTTATTCTTTCCAGAAAAATCTTCACAGGATATAACTAGAACATTCTAATCAACTAATTATCACATGACTAAAATGATTATGTAAGGAAAACCTCTAGAAAAATCTATGTGTTAAAATCTGAATTTAAATTCTAGACTATTCCACATGTTCTAAGGTGTAATAACCTTGACCATTGTTTATTGTAAACAAGTTACATAACTAGGCCAAACAAATTATATCATATTAAGGCCTTACAAAATAAAAACAATTAATACAATGTATTATAGAATATTTACAACATTTAATTACCTATAACACTATAACACAGTATGGATGACAATTTTTCTTTACAGTTTTTTTCAGCTTGTATGATTTCATATTTTGTAAGATTCTTGATTATGATGAGTTGTAACGTGTAAGCTATTTTGGGGTATACCGTGTTATTACTTCCCGTTGTCGATAAGTTGAAGTTTTACTATAACACACTATGGATGAGAAATTTTTCGTCGCAATTTACTTGAATTGTATGGATGGGAATGATTTCAAATTTAGTTTTGAGCTTTATGATAATAATAATGAGTTGTAACGTGTAGGCTTTTTTGAGGTCTGCCGTATTACCACTTCCTGTTTGCCGATATGTCGAAGTTTTACTATAACCCTTTATGGATAAGAATTTTTCGTCACAGTTTATTTGGCTTCTATAAGTGCGAATGATTTCAAATTTTGACTGGAGCTTCATAAAAATGAGTTGTAATGTGTAAGCCATTTACAGGTATGTTGTGCATGCACTTGCTGTTTGCCGAGTCTTTTATGTTTAAATATAACTAAATTGGAAGGAGAAATTTCTCAGTTTTCTCAGCTTGCATAGGTTGGATTGGTTCCGTATGTGGTAAGCCGTTTTCAGGTCTGCTGTATTACCACTTCCTGTTTTCTTGGCTTGTATGAGTGTGGACGATTTCAAATATGGTCTGGACAACTGTTTAAAGAATTGTATTACACACATTTTGGAAGCGGGTGTATTCATTTGTGGCCGAACTTGCATCAAAGATGGATGCCACGACCAAACTTTGATAATGTTGATTTAATCTTTGCACCTAAAATCCATGCGGTTGATTAGAGGCTCCTGGAAGCCCCTGGTGTAAAATTTAATGGCTTGGTTAAATTTGTCAGGCTCAACAATATTCTTTAAGAGTGACCATTTTGCTCTATCAACCCTCTTAAAAGCATTTACTCAACACTTCTGAATAATTCGTCAATGAAAGTACTCGACTGCACACAACATAGATAAAAATAGTTCTACATCCTGGACATGACTGGTTATTTTTTGTTATACGTCCGCGGAAAAAAATCGAGGTTGTTCATTGGTATGATACTGGCAGCGGTGGCTTGGAATCATGTCGGCGTCTGCAGACACCATTTCGATTCTGTGTGGCAGCTAAATTCTGGTAGACCAATGCTTATGAAATTTTTAAAGAATCTTCCTTGGTAAAAAGGAAGGCTTGGATTGTCCTTGGATATTGTGACCTTGTCCGTTTAAAAAAAAGAGCCAAAAGGGCCAAATGGTTATTCTTCTGGTGTTAAAAGTGGACTGGAGTGTTTTTGTAGGTAACATTCACAGAAGCTTTTCATCGATAGGGAACTGTTGTTCCCGTCATCCGGCAATCTATCTTTTCCATATTTCATTTATATCGCTATCTTTTTCCTTTTGTTCTTTTCCCTGTTCGATTATCATGTAAGAAAATATGAATTAAAACATTCCGTTTCCTATATTGCAAAGTCAAATTAACAGTCACACCTACAGTAGCCGAAAATTACAATTACATGCCACAATCCACAAGTGAACCGCAACAGAAAACAACATATTACAATAGAGACAAATATATAGATAACAAAAGGAACTCGGAATAGCCGTACTAGCAACAACTAGCCGTAGGGTTCAAACCTCCCCTTATTTATATATTCATTCACTAAAACACTGTTTCACTTCACTACTGCAAGCATTCACACGGTTAGATGTTTTTGTTTTCGACCAAATTTTTGAAATCTTATGTCTAGTTGACAAAGTTATTGAACTCTTTGATACACTTGTGATTATACTATTTACATGTAATAGGGCACACATATGTTGACCCCCCCCCCATAGTTTGAAACCTTAGACTTATTTGAAGATAAACGACATTGCCCTCTGATAAAGAGGGAATTCAGTCTATATAGCTAAAATAATGCTCACGTGGCATATAGTAGATTAAAATTTTACATCTTTAGTTTTTGTCGAATTGGGTCACATAGTTTTTCAACAGACAATGGGAATATAAGAAAATATATGGAATGCATAAAAAACGTACATGTGCATGGAACTAAATTTTAAACTCAAAAGTCTTTATCAAGATCAAGGAATACTGAATTCATGTGTAAGGCGTATGTAGAATATTTTATTTAAAACAATTCCTGTTATTTCATTTACCTATTCAAATGGGTATGAACATCCCACAAAGCAACTGTTAAGAATTGAAATTGTTCATTTCCCAGTATGAAAATGATCCCTTGCTGGAATGTTCAACCATTCATTCTTATGACCCCATGTATTTAAGCTTTAATCTTAATGATAGTGAAGGGGCAGTCACTAATCAAAAATATGTTTGTCGAATGGACTATTAGTATAATTATAGACATGGTTGGTTCGTTTCGAAGCCAACCAGGGAGACGTTTCTACAGTGTATGGCTGTGACACCATAGGTAATCGAAATAAATTAGTATAGATTGACACTGCCCACTCAATTTTCAGTCAGAAAGACATCAGATTCTGTTATATTGGAGAGCATACGGAGGTTTCCGGTACCTGGTAAACAAACACTCCCCGAGAAATGTACCTTAATGGAAAGCTACGATGGTGGGGTCTTGAAAATATTGGCCATCAAGCTGTCTTTAATGACACTGCTTTTAAAATTGTCTGGGAGGATACATATGGTTGCCTTATGGTAGTAAACAGTAACCAGCGGCACTATGTCAAGCCTGCCGTAAAATGCGTTTAGGACATAAGGCAATGTTGCCTGCTGTTTGGAAACAGAACCAGTGACAATATGAAAGGATTGGCAGTGAAGAATGACCCACTTTTGTTGAATTTTTCATCATCTCTGGATAGGCACCCCTATCTTACAAATTGCGGTTTGGCATTGAATTCAAAAACTATCGGAGATATAGGAAAAATTCAAAATACAAAAATGTTCAAAATGGCTTCATTTGTAGTAACAATTTAAAATTTCATTGGAGTTATGCAAGTCAGATGTTAAATGAGTTGTAGTGCAGGATATATTCAAGTGATTGTAATGATAATGCTGTTGGCAAGTTCAAGATGAAGGTCAAGGGATGAAGCCGATATGGAAGTGTCAGTAATATCCTGAATTCCGATAGTTTTGTGGAATTTCTATAGTCTGTTGAAAGAAAAGTTCTCCAAACTGGACAAATATATTGCGATTTAAAAACTCTAACATTGTAATCTCTTCTTCTGTATATTTTTTCTCAGTTTCGGAGTCATATTTCACAAAGTAAGCTTGTTCTTTTCCTATTCCAATCTACCTATATCTCCGTTCACCGTTCATAGGGAAAATATCTATGAATCTGTTCATTAGGAATAGTAGTATAAAGTGTGGCGAAGGTGTGTGTAATGGAAGAACTGGTCATTGATAATTCCATGGTCATTCCAACCTACGCAGCTACTACTTTGTCTAGGAGGAGATATTACAGAACCATGAATTTGTTTTGCATTCCTTTGGGATTTTGATCGAGGATGAAGAGGACGAATCTCCCCTCTTTGTACTGGGTACCAAAATTACATAAATGCCCATACATCGATGGATCTGCCAAATGTTCTACAAAACCTATTTCTTAGCTGTTAACCTTCATCTTGACATCTGTTAAAGAGGACCTACAAAAAATTTAGGCCTCTAAAGCTACGAGGGATGGAAGGAGAAATATAACAAACAAAAATTTCCAACAAAATATTTGCAATTATCTTATAAAAAATTTAGTTTATAAATATGCTTCAGTACAGATTTAAATTCTTGACTGACATAAAACCTTTTATTACACCTTCATTTGCAAGTCTTTCATTAGTTCCAGACCCAACTGCTCAAAGATGGATCGCAACCTCAACCCGATAATTTGTGGGTATTAAGAAATTTTTGTTTGTTTTTTTTTTCTATTTTCAATGATTTTCAAAAACCTACGAGCGCGGTCGACGTTAGATGTAAAATTATCTTAGCCTAATCTTTTGCTTCATGTCACTTAAGATTTGCCGTGGAGAAGCATATTGAAAATCCTTTACAGAGATTGCTCGTTTTTTTCAGATATGATAAAAACATGAACAGCACAGAGCATATTATACTTGTATGACTCTTTGGGAAAGAATGTTTTAATCATTGCATCTAGAACCAGAAGCAAATTGAACCACATTCTTCAGGAATAATGCATGAACGCACAAATATTGCTTCATTTTTCAGACATGACAAAACCAAGTCCTTAAGCTACCATCAAAGAACACCGCGACGGTTAATCAAAGTTCAACATTACACCCTATTTGAAAGACTTGCTTGGAGCCTTTAGGGGACGACCATTTGATTCTGAGGGGGCCTGGCAAATTCGGTCGAGCCAGATTATTTATTTTCAAAACTTTGCGGGCCAGAATATTTATTTTTCGCCGCTTCGCGGCGAAAATTTTTATTTTCAATAACATAATTGTATCGTACCAATAAATCTAAGGTCAGATTATTTATTTTCTTGGATGTACAGGCCAGATTATTTATTCCAACTTTTTCAGGGACAGAATATTTATTTACAAAATCTGCCAGCCCCCCCCCATCAGAATCAAATGGTTGTCCCCTTATGTCAATAGGAACTAAAAAACATCTGTCGAATGTTTATTAGAAAAGCACCCTTTCTACAATATTCTATTACATGATACCCATTTCGCGTCATCAGCTACTCTTAAAGCATTTACAAATCATTACACCTGAAACTTTGCTGTATGTTGTGCATACTTAATTAGTTTAATTGAATGAAGAAATTTTATTGCATCAGCATATATATATAGCTATAGCAACAATATATAATTCACAATAAACGACATAACATATTATATAGTAATGGCATGATATGTCGATAATAATAAATGGAGAGAGCAAATATAATGAACAAATAATATAATAAACTTTTGAATAGTTGAAATACAATTCTGTATCATTAAGAAAGAATCAGAAACAGTTGATCGAATGTATTTTGAATATTAAAAGGTGTATCAATAAAATAAATTACATGAACAGATATTTAATATTTCAAATCATTTTTAAAATGAACAGTAAAATTGAATTCTTGATTATTATAAAATATTTTTTTAGATAATACAGAAAAATATTTCTTTTTATTGTATTCAAGATTTAAACCTCAAAAATACTTTTTTTATAAATAAATAGACAAAATGATATAAAAAATAATTAAAATAATCAAATAATGATTTCAATACTAAATCTATTTTTTGATTGGTTACATCAAGGACGTATATTTAAATATAAATATACGTCCTTGGTTACATCCAAAATTCTTTAGCCAATCATATAAGCTAATCGGTAATTGAGGTTTTGGTCGGTAAACTAGGATTACCTACCGGTAAACCTGGTTTTCTCCTTTTGGTTAATTCCGCGCTGTAAAACCTACTTTACCGACCGGTAAAGTAGGTTTAGCAATAAAAACTCATAGGAAGCGGAGGTTAACATGCATTTAAGTTTGAAAACTTCCATTACCGCTCGGTAATAGGGATTGTTTGTAGGTAAACCAGGATTACCGGTCGATAAACCTGGTTTTCCTAGGTTTTGGTTAAATTAGCGCAGGAAAACCCACTTTCCCGATCGGTAAAGTAGGTTTAGCAATAAAAACTCATTGGAAGCGGTCGGTAATGGGAGTTTTGGTTAATTTCGCTTGCCATATATATTTTATATTTTTCATTTTATTGACAACTCTATTATATTTTAAATCTTGGACATAAACGACCATCTGTTACTGAATTCTGAAGGGTACTTTACTTTTCTCTGTCTAAATTTTTGTTTTCAGTCTGCTTAGGGACCGACCATTTAACCTGAAAAGGGGGGGGGGTTATGTTTTTTTTTCACGTGTATCGACAAAATATTTTCAAAATTAACATTATATTTTTGGGCAGAAAGCCTCCATCAGAATTTTTTTTTTCATCATTTTGGCAGCCAAAATATTTTTTTCACATAAAATCAGATCCAAAATAAAACCATTGCCCCACCCCCCTTAAAGTTAAATGGTCGGTCCCTTAACCTTTTTACAGGCCAGCCTTCTTTCGGCCTCAACCACCAGATATAGTCCCTTTTCAAATTTAAGTCGAGATGTGAACAGATTGTTGGGTTCGGAGAGAGTTGTTATCTTCTTCAACCAGTATTCATTTTTCTGATAAAATTCGTTATTCCTTTCCAGTTGTTTTTGTACTAAGTCTTTAGTATTCCACCAACTACTGTCGTTTTTAGATACACGTTTCACCTTCTTTTGACATATGCTCTATTAGATTTAGTAAAGGTTCGGTTAAGGTACCAAATATTTTGATTCGAGAGAGACATAAGTTGTCGAAATGGTCACATGCTGAACTTATATTTACAGTAACTTCGGTATTTTGTCATCCACCAGTAAAAGAATTCTCACGGTAATATGTGTTTTTGTTTTCGACCATGTTATAGTATTGAGACTAATCTATAAGGTCATTAACCTTTTTGATACAATTGTGATATTGCACATATTTTTTGTACTATGTACATGTAAATAAGCACACTTTATGAACTCATTAGTTAGCATCCGCTAGACTTATTTCATGACAAGGTCAAACAACATTGCTCTCGATGTTTAAGAAGATCAAGTTGTCACATGTCATGCATAGCAAGTTCCAATGACACTATGTAAAAGTTTGAATTAACAATAAAGCGATTGCACAGATAGCAATGAAAAAGTAAAACTGTTTCAGACATGCATTGTATATGTTTTCTCCTGTTATCATTTTCATTCTATATGTCAATGTATATATGTTAATATGTCTTCGTCTCGATTTCTATTAACTTATTGCTCAAATGATTTCGACTTTTCACTTGTGAAGTTTCCGTTTTTGAGTAGTAATATACCCATATCTCCAATAAATGGAGTCTACATTTCTCAAAAGCTACTTATGCAGGGTTATGTTCAATCACTGTTACTTCTGTCACTCAAAAAGTTTATGGTCGTCATGACCAATTGACTGATCATTACAATGTGTCTATATCACAAATGAAGATGGACATATTCCAGGAGATCCCGAGATATTTACCGAAATGGACATTTCGTTTGACTTTTCACTTACAGTGTGACGGGTGTCACGTGTGAAGCAGGTCATGCTTACCCCTCCGGAGCAGCTGATGACACTCCTGTTATTTAAGCGATTCACACTGTTAGTGTTTTATTTTTTGTAACGTTTATTATATGTTCTGTTTGTTTCGTCTCCGTTGTTTAATTTCTCTGTATGTAATCCTTATATTGCCACGTGTTCATGCATTTGGAATTTCAATTATAAATGAGCAATTACAGTGACATAATATATATTTAAATTTTCATTTGAGCTATAAAATAGGGTGTTACAAATAAAGCAATGAATAAAAAGTTAATGAGGCACCATATTGTCAATTAGGAATTAGAATATTTTATTGACAAAAAAGTTTAAGTTTCCTATTCATTCTTGAATGAATATCACATCATAAAGTAAAGCTTGAGACCCTTTCCTTTATTTTACAGTGTGAAAATGACCCTTTTGTTCAGTCGTCGTCTTTTCTCCAATTTCACTGACAAAGCGAAATTCTACCACAATGTTGAATTTTACATTCTAATTACAGCGATGGTGAAGATTGTTTGCCGAATGGAGCCGATATATTCCACAAAATGACCCCAATCGTTGACATGTTTCTCTCTAATGCATACCTACATACTATGGCAAGCAGTGACTCAATTTTAGTTAGGCAAGTATCGCCGTTGTATATAGTGAGAGTGTTAGTGACTTCATTGGAAGCGTAGTTAATTAACAGACTGTGATGACAAGAAGAACACCTGGATCACTTACATATACTTTCGATATAAAGTTTCTGCTGACTAAATGCTCAAGAATAAAGTTAACTCGGCGAAAAGCCTTCAGGGGTGGGCCTAGGAACATAACTCGGCGAAAAGTCTTAAGGGGTGGGCCTAGGTACATATCAGCAATCAAACTGTATTTCAAGCCTGAGACTTCTGTTATTACCCCATCCAATGTTCGATGTTCTATCAATCTTGGTGTAATGTTACCATATCCAATGTTTAGTTTTATAAGAATCAAAATCTTGGGTAATTTTACCCCATACCATGTTCGGTGTTATACAAATCAAAATCTTGGGGTAATATTACCCCATACCATGTTCGGTAGTATACAAATCAAGATCTTGGGGTAATATTTAATATTACCCCATACCATGTTGGGTAGTATACAAATCAAAATATTGGGGTACTATTACCCCATGCTACGTTCGCTGTTAAACAAATCAAAATCTTGGGGTAATATTACCAAATCCAATGCTCGTAGTTATGTCCATCGAAATCATGGGATAATATTATCACACCCTGTGTTCACTATTATATATCAGTCAAAATCTTGTGGTAATATTTCTCAATGCCATGTTCGGTGTTGTACAAATCAAAATCTTGTGGTAATATTACCCCATGCCATATTTGGTGTTATACATATCAAATTCGTGGGGTAATATTACCCCATCCAATACTCGGTGTTATACATATCAAATTCGTGGGGTAATATTACCCCATCCAATACTCGGTGTTATGTCAATCTAAATCATGGGATAATATTATCTCATCCTGTGTTCACTATTATATCAGTCAAAATCTTGTGGTAATATTACCCCGGACCATGTTCGGTGTTATACAAATCAAAATTTTGGGAAAATATTATCCCATCCTGTGTTCATTGTATTAGTCAAAATAAGATAAAATCTTGGGGTAATATTCCCCAATTTTATGCTAAATCGCTTGGGATAATATTACCCAATCCTATGTTGAATGCTATCTTGGGGTAAAATTACCCCATTATTTTAAATTTATGTTGTATTGTTTGCTTTCCCGCCAATTAACATATATAAATTGATTCATTATGGTCCGTTTATAATTCAAAAGCTATAAAAAGAACACTGTAGATTTTCCCTTTTCATTTTGGATTCCATTTGTAACATTATTATAGACTAATCTTTAAGTTGACAAGGTTATTGAACTTTTTGATACACTTGTGATTATACTATTAACATGTAAATATGCGCACATGTATGCATGAAAATAAAAGACATTGCCCTCTGATACAGAGGGAATTCAGTCAATATAGCTAAAACCATGCTCACGTGTCTTAGTAGGTTGAATTATTTAATATTTTTATTTTTGTCGAATTTGGACGAATAGTTTTCAACAGACAATGGGACTCCCATGGGAACTAACCGTGCACCGCTTTGAGATTACATTTTCTTTTATTGCATGAGATTTCACACTAGCTAACACAAAGAAAAAAAATCAGACAGGTCCTTTATTTCAGCTTCTTTTTTCATAGACGATATGCCTTCTCTAAATTATCCATTTTTGCTGAATTTTGATGTCTGAGTGGCTTTTCAAACAAATATATTAGTTATATATGTTGTTAAAATATTTTTAATAAATACAATCTCTATTCGTATGTATACAACTTGAACTTGCTATGAAGCATGGGCAAAGCTCATTGTTGAAGGCCTCATGGTGTCTTCAATATGAAGAACAACAATAAAAGCGTCGTTCCAATGCTTTTTACCATGTATTTGAAGAGACTTTGTCTCATGTGCATTTACTCCATATCCCTTCATTGCTTATTTGTATTATATTTCTATAAATTAAATGGTTTCATTACAATCATAGATTAGAAATAATACAGTCACTATTTTATATCAGAAATCAATGTATTACAAGGTGCGCGTAGTTTCAAAATGAATAAGATATTAACAAATTCAGTCAAAAAAGCGCCCTTTCTACAATAACCTATTTTGTTCTATCAACAGCCATTACACTATTTACACTTACATACACTTAACATGAACATGTTTAATTGTAATAGTAGCCTTACATAACTGTTTTCGCGTATTAATTCTCGATAGCAGCCACCAGATACAGTACCTTGACGCATGGTAGTAGATTTAGATCATTTATATTCCTTTTGGTATAAGACTCCCTCATATATATATATATATATATATATATATATAAAGTCTAAAAACAGCAACAAACTTGGAAATCTTATATTTTCCTCTGGATAACCATGTGATGGTTATGCAGGTCTTGAAAAATAATTTATAATCGTCTAAAGGCAAGGACCAACTGAGTTAAAGTTTAAGGATATAATATTATCGAGATCATCTTTCCACTGAGGAATTTGACCATTACAATTTGAGTGACACGCAAAACTGCATTTCATTTTTGATGTTGCAGATAGGCCCATTTCGATGTTACACATCTCGTCAGTGCAACTTGAATTTTTGGATGTTTGGATTTGTATAGTATTTCTATCTAGATGCTGTCCGGAATTTCTTCTCTTTCAACTCTTGTACATATTTCTTTATATTTTGATTTGATCTGCACTGAAAAGACATAATTAAGTTGTCAAAATGTGCATAAATTACCAGTAACCTCGGTGTTTTGTTTTTTTTTTTATTATTCCTTTCCAACCCATCTTGTAAATTGTTCCACTTGACCTTTAGTATTCATCCAAATTCTGCTGTTGATTTTCTAACATCAGAAGTCTCGTCCTTTCTTTTGCCTTTCTATTCATTCACTTTAAACACCCTATAAAATTCCCACGGTAAGATGTGTTTTCGTTTTCGACTAATCTAGGTCATTAACCTTTTTGACATTAAAAGGCACATATGAACTCCTTATTAGGCATCTGGGTGGGCTTATTTCATGACAACCGATATTGATCTAAATGTTAACAGAAGATCAAGATGTCACATGTCATAGCAAGTTCCAATGACACCCTGTAAGACCTTGAAATGATTATCAATAAAGCAACGGCACAAACAGAAATAAAAAAAATGTCACCAATTCAAATTGTTTCATAAGTCGATGTACTAGTTCATATAAGTAAATTTTATTGTGTCTCAATTAATTTAAGCATATTGCATAGTTTGTCTCTCCTGCAGTGTGGGGTCCGTAAAAAGATTCCCCGTGCGAGAGATGTATACTCTCAATTAATTTCAGTTATCGTGAGAGAATTTCTCACATGGATTTACTATTCATACTTTCAAATTTTGGCATTTATTTTTGTTATTTTGAAATATAATTCTGACCATCTGTTTAGAGTGCCAACTTCTCACCATAGCTTAAGACATTAGTGCATTTGACGGGAAACGGCTGACAGTGACTTTGATTACTTTGCCAGTTTAATGTTTGCTGACAATCCCGCATCCATTAACAGAAAAGACATGAATGTAGCATTTTTCGACAATTACCAAAGTATTCCGCTCATACCGGTGATAGGGGCCGCCTTGAACTCATTATGAGGTAAGAGCAAAGCCTATTGTTGAAGGCCTCATGATGACTTCAAGATGAAGAACAACAATAAAAGCGTTGTTCCTTTGCTTGTTTTTGACCATGTATTTGTCTTTATCTCATGTACATTTACCCCTAACCTTTCATTCAACATTTAATATTTATATGAGCTGTTAGTTAATGTAACACCGAATTTTCAATTCGAAAAACTTTGTCAAGGCCTAGGAAGCTTAGTCATGTGCTGGTCGTATTTAAAACAACGGCAGTAGAATACCGAAGGAACAAGGGAACGAAGACCACAAAAATTGAAATCCAAAAACATGGCAAAAACGGCAACAGAGAAAAACAAAGACAAAACAAGGACGCGAGACAGGTACAATGCACGGAAATAAAAAGACGA
>MJUU01000775.1:58720-72848 GCA_002080025.1 Modiolus philippinarum
ATCAAGACAATCTACTTAATTTGCAGAAATGAAGTAAACAAAGTATTGTAAATGTACTCCTGGACTTGAGATGCTCTACATATTTGTAGTTTATGTTTCATCTGTTTTTCATGTCGACATTATTGCAACAAAACTTATCAGGAGCAACATATTTTTCCCGTGTATTTTGAACGTTCTTAGACTTCTAATCCTCAAATTAAGCCCACAACTTTCTTAACATTCCGATATAAAAATTTTCCGAGGCAACACTGAAGATTTTGACTTCTTACTTCCGTCCTGTCCGCATTTCAAGTTTTCTAATGAATTAAATTTCTATGGCGCGATTTGATTCACCTTCTATGTATTGTAGCCATCAGCATCCATATATTTCATACGAATGATAGAACTTGTCATAGTCCCTAGTTTCTAGAATAATAAAGTTTCCTTTTTGACATTTCTATTGTGTTAATTGTTCTCTTTAATCATATCTAATGCATCCCCTTAATCATGTTCAAAGTCATATGTACACTGATAGAGACAAACATGGCTCGTTATATTTTCAATACACATGCAGTTATCTCTGAGGATTGTGTAATTTTTTTCGTGCTTCGGCTTGTATTGGGCCTGTAACTATTCTTTAGTGTAGATAATAGTTGTTTTACCACTTTCTATGCTCTAAGCTATACTTAGAAGTACATCCTGTCTTTGTAAATGTTTGCATAGCTGGAGAGTTTAATACTAGTATGCAGACGTACACAGTATCATTTCTGAAGGAAGTCGTAATCATTTGTCATTTTGTGTCCGAATCTGTCTCATCGATATCCTACTTCTACAAATATTATTCTATCTCAGAATCGACCTTGAAATCTTTCGATAAAAGTCGGAGTTTATTAGAAAACTGACAAAAATCGGTGTGAAATTTTTAACTGCAGTGGTGCACATGACGCGACCAAGGCAGATTCACGTGGGCAGATTCCGAAGCACCTGGTGATACTCCTTTTATTTGTTGAAGTTGACATTGTGGTGCTTGAATCATTTGTCTATTTCATTAATATGTATATTTCGGTGTTTCTGTGAGTCTCTATTTATTTTTCCCTTCCATTTTGGTTTTGCATTCTCATTTTATTTTATCTTTCGAAATTTCTTCTTCGGTGCCTGAAATCAAGGCTCCTTCAACATTTAGAATTTATTAAATATATAAAAAATCCCAATACCCTTTGCGATAGATCCACATCTGTCAGTGTTCAAAAAGAAAACGGTAACCTCATTGCATTTATCACATTGACAGTAACTTCGGTATGATGTTATGTGGTGTCAAAAGGAAATTATAATAATTACAATGAAATATAATGGAATAGTACAATATTTATAGGTAAACAGTGCATTAGACCTTCACATAATAGTTAAGTACAAAAATAAATACACAACCATCTTTTTGTATTGCATAATATGTTGATGACAGAAAGTGCGTCGATATGAGTTGAAAGAGAGAAAACCTGCACGTACAGTAAAATAAGTTTCACTGATTACCATAAGATTTCTACGGGTAGCCATATGTCCCCTGCCGCAGAACAAAAACCCACATCATGATGTAAGAAAATGTGGAAGTTACTAGCTTCCAGTGTTGTATTGATTAAAAAGAGTGTTCTAAACATAGCAATAAAAGTAGCAAAAGCATGAAAGATGCAACAGAAAGGTTCTAGTATACACAAATTCCTGAAATCAAAACATGTAGCATAGTTCTTCGAAAATTTCATTGCTCTTGTCTGGTTTCCATGGTAACTAGGCACTCCACATTCCATTACAACCAATTTTATATTACCTTTAAAAACAAATAAGACAGATGTTCCCCTTTTAATGTAAGTCATTCATATTGCTTAATAAAAAAACCTTTGAAAAAAATAGGCAGGGGTTCCTCTTATAACCTAGATGATACATTTTGCTGAAATCGAAAAAAAAAGTAAGTAAAAGAATACTTTTTTCTTTATTTTCAGTGCTCTTGTTTGGTTAACAGGTCAACCAAAAGCTCCAGTATTTATTATAACCAATATCAGACTACCATTAAAAAATGGGACAGGTGTTCCCCTTTTAATGTAGGTAATACATATTGCTGAAATAGTAAAAAACTTTTTTGTAAAATTTCAGTTTTCTGCTCGGTTTCCTTGGCAACAAAAAGCTCTACTATCAATTACAACCAATTTCACACCACAATTTGAAAAAAAATTGGGAAGAGGTTCCCCTTACAATTAAGGTGATATTTATATTGCTGAAATCAATCATTTTTAGTCCCCCTATCAAAAAAGAAAAAAAATTGGGCAGGGGTTCCGTTATGATTTAGTCAAAATTTCAGATTTCTTGTTTGGTTTCCATGGTTACTGAAAGCTTCACTATCCATTACAACCCATTTAAGACCACCATTCCCAAAACACTATCCATTACAACCCATTTAAGACCACCATTCCCAAAAAATTTTGGGCAGGGGTTCCCCTTATAATTTAAGTCATACATATTGCTGAAATCAAAACATGTTTGAAAAGAAAACAGCTATCACCGAAAGGTATGCATTGTTGCTAAGTAGAATCCTCCAAAATAATAAGTCTTTAAGAGTTTCAGGAATTTACCAAAATTAGATTTTTTTTAACTTTATCATTTTGTGAAGCTTTGACAATTTTGCAAATGAAATAGTGAATAAATGTTACCTCCCTTGGTTTTATTATCTCCCTTTTCAAAATCATGACTTCTCATTATATCTCATCTTTTAGTTAAAGACACTCCAGAAAAAAGTGTTTTAATGTGCATATTTAAGCTAATTTGATGTATATTACATGTTTTAGTAATAAAAGGAACATTTTTATTATAACAATACAACTTGTTGCTATTTTTGATATAAAATAATACCAAACATGATACTGTATGCTTAATATCCTGCTTTTGATTTCAAACATGTTAAATGTTTATTATAAAAAAATTCAGTACGATATTGCTCAAATAAATGGCTATGATCTAGTACATATGGTGAATAACAAACCTGGAAAATTTTAAGGAAATCTGAGAAGTGGTTTCTGAGGAGTTACGCACGGACAGACACATGGACGCAGACTATTACTAGGTCCCACCCTCGCGGTGCGGCGGGGGACAAAAAATCAAGGCGATCAAAATTGTACTACACATACTGCAAATATATCTAAAATATAATATTCTTTGTATTTTTTATTTGCTTGACCTTTTGTTTAAATATATTTTCTCGCCGTTTCGTTCTTTAATACAAGAGCGTGGTCGTCAACATGATGCGACATACATGTATCTATACCACAGATGAGAACTGCCATCTTAAGTATGTCCGCTAAATTAGATTAAACGGAATTTTTTCTTCTTCTTGCATGTGATGTGTTCACTAAGTTGTTCATACAAAATCTCTGCTGTGTGTCTTCATCTGTGGCAGGGGTATATCCTAGGGTTAAAACTATTTTCGATTCTATCTAAATGTCTTGTTATCATTGTAGTAAATGCAATCGCTAATAAGATCATCTTTGACTAAAAGAAGACAACTTCAGTTTAAGGATTCACATATATCAGTCTGGAAAAATAAATCGCCATATTTTTTTACTCTATGGACGTCAGGATATTAATGTTGATGAAGAGAAGAAAACATTTACAATGGCCAAACATTACAATCACATGCCACATTCCACCACGGTACTGCACAAGAAAACAATAAAATGACAAAAGACAAACATAGATAACGATAGGAACTCGGGATAGCCGGACTTAGTACCGGCACTAACAACAGCTAGAGGTAGGGTTAAACCGGTTTATGGGTACCCAAACCTCCCCTTCCTCTATCCTGTTTCCCTATAGTATAATAAACAAACAAACTAGAAATGTGTTTTTGATATAAAAACTAATGTCCCCCACCAGTATGTAAAACACAAGTAAGTTTATGTTGCCATTCATTCCAGCTAGACAATATGCACAACTACGGTCAACAATCCTGTGAAGTTAAGTTGAAATCCTTTGAAATATGTGGGAGAATTAGATTCACATACTTAATTTAGCAAAATTCTAAGTCAAAAAGGGGCATAACCCCTTCCCCCAAAAATGGCACTTCTATCCGGCGTGACAATATGCACAACTACACATGATGGTCAACAATTGTGTGAAGTTTGGTTGAAATCGGATCAAAGATGTAGGAGAATTGGCGTCCACAAACTTAATTTTGCAAAATTCTAAGTCAAAAGGGGACATACTTCCCATAAAAATTAGCTTATCAATCCGGCGAGACGATATGCACAACTACTCATGATGGTCAACAATCCTGTGAAGTTTGGTTGAAATCGGATCAAAGATGTAAGAGAATTGGCGTTCACAAACTAAATAGACCATTTGCCAGTTCTGTTATCAACAGAATGAATTTAGCAAAGCCCAAAAGGGAGATAACTTTTTGAAAAATCTCAAGGGGACAGAATGATTCCCTGCTTGTGAAAACTAACCAAAAAATGAATTATTTTCAATTAAAAGTTATGATAGTTTAACCTTTAGCAGACATTTAGTCGGCAACATAATTCAAAACCAAATCCCAAATAGCGCTTACTATTCTTTAAAGTGCTACTTGTTTCAAGGAAAAAATAACAACTGTACAAACTTGAACTGTCTTCTCAGTGCCAAAGAAAGTATTAAAAAATTCGAAAATATGCTAACTTACTGCAGAATATTATAATTATTGTGTAGGAAATTAATATGTCCAGTCTGGCTAAACACGAAGACCGTACTTTCAAACAAATGTGCATATTTAATGTTTGTTTGTCCGGTGTAGGAGTTATTTCCCTTGGAAGGTTTGACCAAAAACCGCAAAACTTGACTAGAACTGACAAGAACTCCTGTAATTGGCAAATCATCTATTTCGCAAAATTCTAAGTCAAAAAGGGGAATAATCCCACAAAGGTTTGCCGATCAATCTGGCGAGACGATATGCACAACTACACATAATGGTCAACAATCCTGTGAAGTTTGGTTGAAATCGGATCAAAGATGTAGGAGAATTGGCGTCCACAAACTAAATTTCGCAAAATTCTAAGTCAAAAAGGGGCATAACTCGCACAAAAATTGGCCGATCAATCTGGCGAGAAGATATGCACAACTAGGCATGATGGTCAACAATCCTGTGAAGTTTGGTAAAAATCCCATAAAAGATATAGGAGAATTGGCGTCCACAAACTAAATTTTGCAAAATTCCAGGTCAAAAGGGGGCATAATTCCCACAAAAATTAGCCGATCAATCCGGTGAGACGATATGTACAACTTGGCATAATGGTCAACAATCCTGTAAAGTTTGGCTACAATCCGATGAAAGATTTAGGAGAATTTGCGTCCACAAACTTTGTGACGGACGGACGGACTGACGACAGACGGAAAAGACAAAAACAATTTGTCTCCCCCTTAAGAGGGGGGCATAATAAAACCCAATACAGGTAGACCACTTACTCCAGGACCACAATGGTCATATGCATGATTTATAATGGCTCTTTTACTGAGCTTGGAATAGGCTTCGTTTTTCAGATATCAAATATCAGATAAAATTCTTAAGTCTATATATAAACAATTTCTTAAAAATCGCCCTGAAGAATTGGCCGCCTAAATATTTTTTTTTATTCCATCACTTTATGCATTACTTCAAAGCAAGTTTTTTTATCAATTAAATCGGTTTTTGAAACACGAAACCTTGCGATTTCATATAGGATACAGGGTAATTTTTTTATCAACAAAGACTTATGTTGCATTGAAATGTTGAATGTTGCATGTTCCAAGAAAAGGTCAGCATAATATGTATTCTCTGATTATTTTTGATATCCAAACACACTACACACATCCTTGGTTTTTTCGTAATCTTGACTGCAAGACAATAGATATTAATTTGAAAGGACATTGCAAGCTCAAAACAAACGTTGCAAAGATTTAGCATGTATTCTATTTTTTCATATTGTATCTTTGTGAAATTTCCTGTGTACAATAATTTTAGATTGCTTCATTATATTCGGGAAAATCGATAATAAAGTCAATTGACATTAGTTGTCGAACTGGCAATTTGCAGAAAGTAAATTTACGGTGACTTCGATATTTTGTTATTTATTACCACTGGGTCGATGCAACTGCTGGTGATTGTTAGTCCCCGATGGTATTCACTAATTCAGTATTCCAGTACTTCGGTGCTGACCCGAAAACCGATTTGTTTGGAAACTCTTAATTAGAAATTTTGTTTAAAACTTAGGTTACTCAAGAAGAAATTTAACTCTGCGAAAACCATAAGAGGTGGGTATAGGAACATATCGGCAATCAAACTGAATTTCAACCCTGAAACTTCTGTTATATCTCCATCCAATGTTCGATGTTATATCAATCTTAGTGTAATGTTACCATATCCAATGTTTAGGTTTATAAGAATCAAAATCTTGGGGGTAATATTACCACATAACATGTTCGGTGTTATACAAATCAAAATCTTGGGGTAAGATTATCCCATCCAATGCTCGGTCAATCGAAATAATGGTATCATATTATCCCATCCTGGGTTCACTATTATATCAGTCAAAATGTTGGGGTAATATTTCCCAATGCCATAATCGGTGTTATACAATCAAAATTTTGGGAAAATTTTATCCCATCCTGTGTTCAATATATCAGTCAAAATATGATAAAATCGCCCGTGTTAAATCGCTGCGAATGATATTACCCCGTCCCATGTTAAATGTTATCTTGGGGTAACATTACCCCATAATCTTAAATGTACGTTGTAACGTTTGCTTTAACACCAATTAACATACACATGTTACAGGCAATTTCATAATTCAGGCATTTTATAGAATGACTAGAATATTTAGGCAATTTGTAAAATACCTTGCTGTTTTAGGCATTTTATGAAATGACTACATTTCGTAGGCAATTTACAAAATGCCTGAAAAAATCGTCAGGCTTTTTACAAAATGCCTGAAAATAAATATGACTCTCAAAAATATTGTTGATGTATATTAATGTTTTAAATAAATGGCACAAAATTTTGAAGGACAGAGATAACTTGAAATACACCTTCGTCTTTTTATTTTTCTTTTTTCTTGGCGTCAAATTTCAAAATTCTGCAATGTTTTAGACATCTTTGATAGTGTTAAAAATAATAAACATAATGCAAGGTTTATCCCATTAAACATGCCCGAGCAGAATCACCTTCATCATATTTTTTATATCAACCACCATATAGATTGCAGATGTGCATTGTTCAGAACAGAACTCTGGCCAAGTTCAATTTGTGGTTCAGAGGTCCATGCGATTCAGCATTTATTCCCCTTGAATCTTTTAAATTTTGCAAATTCTTCATTTCCAATTTATAAGTTGTGAACAAAATTGTTTTCAATTTTGTTGAAGTTGTGTAACTCAAAACTGAGGACAAGTTTGATTTCAGTTTCAGAGGTCCAAGTGCTTCAGGAGCTAGCCTCCTATAAACTTTGGAATATTTCTAAGCAGCATTATCTTTAAACCTTATTCAAGTTTTTTTGTCTGAGAAGTTTGAAGTTAGGCCTCGTACAAATTTTGAAATAAAAAAAAATGTAATGCCCAATTGGTAACAAACCATTCTGATATCCCATGTGATGTTGGATGATATACAGATGGCCGTTCAAAAATCACCATCTTTTTAGCTGTAAAACAATGTTAAATATTGTGAAAAAAGGAATTTATCATTATTTTCTCCTACGACATGTGACACATAGTCGTCTTCAAACTTTTGCTGATGTACCATACATACTGTAGTATATTGCCAAGTTTAGAATTGATCAACAAGTATCTTTTCCTTTTACTAACTGGTACATTTTTGTTCTGCTGTGTACTTATGACTTTTCTACTTATACCATCCACGCTTTATTTCTATCAAGTCGGCAAAATACTGATGTGGTCAGCATCCAAATCTATCCACTAAAGCTCTTCTCTATTCATCAAATCTATTTTTCACTAACTGGCTAACTTCCTTTACTTCTCCAGTCAACACTTTACTTCTCCAGTCAACAAAGTTCTCATCTGCAAAACTTCAACATCATCAATCCACTTTGCTTGCTTTGCTATAGCATCAAACTCATCCAAGTATTTTAAAATGTCATCTTTAGATTTGTGATCATATAGTTGCAATTTTAACTGCATATCAATGAAAAGGTGGCTCAATGCAAAGTTTTACAATTATGATAATGAGAAAACAATATGAATAAAACTTAACACGACCATGTGCACATCATTACCTTGCTTGTATTTGTGGAATTGTATAAACACAAGTATAGCATCAAAATTAGAGTTTTTAGGTTTTTTTGATAAATGCGGATATTTAGAAATTACCTGAAGAGTTTAGTCAATGTCTTAAAAACTAGTGTAAATAAATAGTTTTGTTTAAAAAGAAAAGAAAAAAATGAAAAAAAGTCAGTCATTTTGTAGAATGACTGCTAATTTTTAGGCATTATGTAAAATGACCAAACACGTTCGGCCTTTTATAAAGTGACTGAAATTAAATGCCTAATTTCAGAAAATGCCTGTAACACATACATTGAGCACTTATTATGGTCCGTTTATAATTTAAAACCTATAAAAGGACACTGTAGATTTTCCCTTTTTTATTTTGGATTCCATTTACAACGTGTTTATAGACTAATCTTTAGTTGACAAGGTTATTGAACTTTTGATACACTAGTGATTATACTATGAAAATGTAAATAGGAACACATATTTAACTGCTTAGTTTGCAAGCCTAGACTTATTTGAAAATAAGACATTGCTCTCTGATACAGAGGGAATTCAGTCTATATAGCTTAAACCATGCTCACGTGTCTTAGTAGGTTATAATGTTACACCTTTTATTTTTGTCGAAGTCAACAGACAATGGGATTCCCATGGGAACTAACGACCACTAACTGCGTGCCGATTTTAGCTGACATTTTCCTTTATTGTACGAGGCCAGGTTTTTGCACAGGGTAACGTAAAAGACAAAAATTCAGACAGTTCCTTTATTTCAGCTGCCTCTAGACGATATACCTTCTTTTAATAATCATTTTTTACATTTTGATTTGAGTGGCTTTTAGATTTTTCCGTAATTTCCAAACAAATTTAGTTGCTATATATGTTTATGAAATAGCTAAAATATTTTTAATAAATACAATCGCTATTTGTATGTTTACATTTGTATTATATTTGTATAAATTAAATAGTTTCTTTGCAATAATAGATCCTCCCATGAAGATTAGAAATAATACAGTCACTATTTTATATCAAAGGCCATGGTATAACAAAGGGTGTGTAGTTTTAAATAGATAAGGTTTTAAAACAAACATAGCCTAATTTTTGCTGCATTTCATCCTAAGATTTGCACATTGAAAATGCTCTTTACTTTCAGATATGAAAATAACATATACAGCACAGGGCATTTTATACTATATGGCCCTTTGTGAAGGGATGTTTTGATCATTGCATCTTGAACTACTGAAGCAAATTAAACCAAGTTCAACCAGCTGAGTTCTACAGCAATGATATATGGAAGGTCCACAAATATTGCCCTTTTCAGACCGGACAAAATCATGTCCTTAATCTGCCAGCATAGATCACCGCTACAGCTTATCATTGTTCAACACTACACCCTATCAGAAATTTTTTGTTCAATTGGAACAAAACTTTTGGGAGAAGCGCCCTTTCTACAATATTCTATTACATGATACCCATTTTTTATCAACTCCTCTTACAGCATTTACAATACATATCTGAAACTTTGTCGTTTGTTTTGACATACACTGAACACGTGCATGCTTAATTATAATAGTAGCTTTTAGGGATGTCAACGAGTACCCGAGTACACGAGTATCGCTCGGACGTACCGAGTATCCAGTACTTGAATACTCGGTGTTCTATTTTGATATCTGGAATATACGTATTTTATCTCTTCAGATGGCCCATAAATATGGTTAGTATGTAAAATGCATAAAATGGACTGTTAGTCCCCTAGGGTATTCACCAACCCAGTAGGCAGTACTTCGATGCTAGCCGAAAACCGATTTTAGATAGAAACTTGCAAAATCTAAATTTAACAAAGTTTTGTTCACTACTAAGGAGTATCTCCCTCTTGCACAGTTCTGTCCTTAGCTGATTTTGGTTTCTATGTAGATCCTATTGGTAATTTTAAATCTATCAGTTTTTATACATATTTTGGTGGTTTGGATTGCCAATATTTTGACTTTATCTGCACTGAGGAGACATAAGTTGTCAAAATGCGTATATGCAGAATCCAAACTAACAGCAACTTCGGAATCATGTTATTTATTACCACTGGGCCGATTCCTCTGCTTGTGGACTGTTAGTACCCGGGGGTTTTCAAAAACCAGTAGCCAGTACTTCGGTGTTGGCACGCAAACCGATTTTACATGGAAACTTGCAAAATCTGAATGAGTGTCTTCATTTTTCTTTTCTGTGCTGTACACATGTTGTGTCTTTGTTTTTTTTCTTCCTTTTTTGTTTCTGGTGTTGCCATTGTCCTTGGATTGTTCGCTTCGGTTCTCACTTACCTTAAACAAAATTTTGTTCAGTACAAAGGAGTATCTCCCGTTTGTATAGCTCAGTCCTTAGCCGATTTTGGCTTCTATTTAGATCTTATTGGTAGTTTGAACTCTATCAGTCTTTACACATGTTTTGGTCTAGTATATTTTAAAGACGTTAGCTTACTCATAGCTAGTCATGTTTATGTATCTCTGTCCGATTTTTGAAATTCTTTGGTTTTATTCATATTTTGTCCATACATTTTTGGAACATTCTGACAAAATTTTATTTAGTTGGGAGTTATTTTGTCACAGGCATTAATGAATAAGCATTGCTCATGTTAAACCTATGAAAAATTCAGAGAAGTTCAGTTTCTCGCTATTTTTGAAACACTTATATCTAAAAAACGACATCGACAACATTTCATTTTTTGACCTAACTTACTTCTTTTTCAGTTTTCTAACAAAAAGTTACATTTCATTGTTATCCTTGATATTTTAAAATTGACCAGCGAACATCCTTAAATCTTGGACATAAACGACCGTTTTTACTGATTTCAAAATAGCACTCTACTTTTCTTTCCTACTGGCTTTTGAAAATTTTCTTAAACTCGTAACCTCTTTACAGTTCAGATTTCTCTACTAGTTTTATTCTCGATATCAACCACCAGATACAGTCCCTTGATGTGTGGCAGTAGATTTGGTGATTTCTTCGTTCTTATGACACATCAGGACGTCTAATTTTCCTCTTCCAAATCACTTTGTTTTGGATGAATCTTTTTGTTCCGCTGGCTATTCGTTTAACGACTTTTAAAATAAGACGTCTAGTGTGGATATATATATATATATATATTTTTAAATTTAAACCTAGACGTGGACAGATGATTTGTACACAGTAGGCTTTATTTGTTGGGTTCGGAGATAGCTGTTTTCTTCAAACTTTATGCAGTTTCTGTCAATTTTTAGCATTTTTTCCAGCCGTTCTTTTTAATTGTCCTTCTTGACCTTTAGTATTCATTCAAGTTCTGCTGTTGTTTTTTTTTCTCACATCAGAAGTTTCACCCTTTCTTTTGCCTTTCAAACACTCTATCACTTCACTTCTTTTTAACTTCCCACGGTAGGATGTGTTTTCGTTTTCGACCATCACATAGTATTTCGACTTATCTAGAAGGTCATTAACCTTTATGACATTATACATATTTTTATACAATATACTCTGTACATCAAATAGGCACACAATTTGAACTCCTTCATTGGCAAACGACATCGCTCTCAATGTTTAAAAAGATTAGTTGTCACTTGCCAAAGTAAGTTCCAATGCCACCATAAAAAGCTTGAATTAAATATCAATAAAGAGATGGCATAAACAGAAAAAAATGTCGCCAAGTCAAACTGGTTCAGACTTTCGTCAATGTATCAGTTAAAATTTTTCTGTGTCTCAATTAATTTCAGCATATTGCCAAAATAAATAAGCAATTAAAGCACTATAAGATATAGTTCAATTTTCACATGAGCTGTTAGATATGTCACAAATAATGAATAAAGAATTGAAAAGAAAAACATTGTTATTTCAACCTGAAAGATATTTATCTATTCATTATGGAATGAATATCACATCACACAAAAACTGTTAAGCATTGAGACCCTTTTCTTATTTCTCAGTTTGAAAATAATCCCTTTCTCAAACGTTTTCCTGTTTGTCTCGTCTCCTAACAAAGTTAGATTTTGCAAAATTTTGCTTTTTTATTCTTATTACATTGGTTGCACAGTTGCTAGTCCAAAATTGGTTGCCGAAATAACAACATTTTCATATACTATGGCATGTTTTAGTTACGCAAAGTATTGACGTTTTGTGTTGCAAAACATAAAAGCATATTTAATCGCCGTCCATCTCTTGTGCATGCCGAGAATATGCCCAAAAGCTGACAAGGAATAATGTATTTTTTCTTGAGTTTTCTAACACTCTTAAACTTCCCATATAGTAACACAATACAAAGTCAATGAAGTGTCATCAAGCATTTGCTTTGAAAATTTGAACAGGTTGTAGACAAGCTTTCTTACTTAATCTTACAACAGAGTCTATTTTTATGTCTATTTGTCAACTATTATTTCAGTAACACTTACTTAAATCTGATATGAGATTGTCAAACAGTTTGGTTTTTTTTCATTTAATGATACTTTCCTTTGTCACTGTAACATCCTGATTTTACTTTCGCAGTTAACATGACAAACATACTGACATAAGCAGATTGTCACTCTAGAACTATTATGATGAAATTTCCGTATAAGTGTTTTGTTTCAATTCATGAAAAAACATAAGAATGTTTAGCTTTCGTATGTCAAAATTAACCTTTGATACGATCCTCCAATCTGTCTACAAAAGAAGACCTTGCAATAAAAGCAAAACAGACTTGAACCAATATAGAAACGAGTTGCAAATAATCCTTCACGTAAAAAAATCCTTGAATTGTGCAAGTAGAGCAACATCTCATAACTTTGGTAATTTCATTTAAAGGTATCGGTCTATCCCAATCTTACATTTCTTTTTATTTCAAAATGTACGAAAAAAAAATGAAAAGAAACACCCATCAAGACGAAGTACTAAATTTGGAAGAAATCCGTTATACAAACTTTTGTCATTACAAAATGTATTCCTTGACTTGACTTGCTCTACATATTTGTAGTTCAGTTTCATCTATTTTCATGAAGTTTATCAGTAGCAATATATTTTTCCTGACCCTATGAACGTTCTAAAACTTCTAATCCTAAAATTAAGTCCACGACCTTTTCAGTATTTGAAATAAGAATTTTCAGAGGCAACACTGAAAATTTCGACTCCATATTTCGGTCCTGTCCACATTTCAAGTTTTTTAATGAATTAAATTTGTATGGCGGGATTTGATTTACCTTCTCTGTATTATAGCCATCAGTATCCAAATATTTCACACCAATGATAGAACTTGTCATATTCCCTAGTTTCTAGAATAATAAAGGTTCCTTTTTGGCATTTCTATTGTGTTAATTGTTCTCTTTGCATCGGTTTTTCCATCCAATCTAATGCATCCCCTTAATCATGTTCAATGTCATATGTACGCCGATAGAGACAAGCATGTCTCGTTATGCTTTCCATACACATGCAGTTATCTTTGAGGATAACAGAATAGTGTAATTTTTTCGTGCTTCGGCTTGCATTGGGCCTGTAACTATTCTTTAGTGTAGATAATAGTTGTTTTAGCACTTTCTTTTCGAACTTTTCTATTACTCTAAACTATACTTAGGAGTACATCCACTCTATGTAAATGCTTGAATAGCTGGAGAGCTTAATATGCGGACGTACACAGTATAACTCCTGATGGATTCGTAATCTTTTCCAGATTTTTTTGGGTCATAATTGTGTCTGAATTACAGGCTGTTTCATCAACATCCTACTTCTACCAATATAAGGCTTCTCATCGTGTTTTGGTAGATGTTTCTATCTTAGAATCGACATTGAAATATTTCGGTAAACTCGGAGTTAATAAGGAAACTGACAAAAATCGATATGATCTTTTTAACTGCAGTGGGGCATTTGACGCAACTGGAGCAGATTCCGAAGCACCTGA
>MJUU01000775.1:85496-102017 GCA_002080025.1 Modiolus philippinarum
AAAAGAAGAGATCGAAATCTCGAAAATATGTAATTTTGGTACATTGAACTTGAGATTCACGATAACGTTATTGACTGAGTAATAGGACGTCGCTGACTTTAGGAAAAGATTAAAAGGGCGCAGTGGATGAAATATCGCACCTATGTGGAAATTACCTAAATGTGGATGGGTATGGCACGCCGGAACGCCACAAAAATGAGATAAAATAGCATTATCTCTGGTAATGCTATTCTGGTTTTAGCGCAGATAATACATAATTACCTCCTGATAAGTAAATATCGTAAAATTTTTAACATAGGTCTCTATGAATCACAGAGATAATACATTCTTATCTTGGGATAATAGGGTACTATCTTACTTATCAGTTAACAGGTATTAAATTCCGTATTTAGATAAAATCCGTACAACTGGATTTAAAAGAAAAATAATTATCTTTTAAATTTTTTGTTGATACAATTTATTATTTTTGTTAGTTTCAATTAACAATTACTCAATTCTGCGAGGGTGTTACACTTACATGTATATTTCATAGAATATATATTCATGTAACGATCACGGGTGTCAAGACAGGTCATTTAAAAGATGAAATATTGTGATATTGTAATTTTTGATAACTTTCCCAATAACAAATTTTGTAAAGACACAGTGAAAATACATAATATATACACACATAAATACAAAATTCGTTACAAATGGCAAATGAATAAATCTAAACAAAAGCGAGAAAAAAGAAAAAGAAAAGAAATTCTATTACATTTCCAAAATTCTCTAGGATCATAATTACATAGTTTTTTTTCAGAATAAATTATTTGATCTAAAAAGATTGAATTTGATAAGTTATTGAGATTTATCTATCTACATCTGATTGGTTGCAACATAAATCAGATAATACAGTTACATAAATCAGATAATACAGTTTCCTACAGATATTACGTCTGATTGGTTGATATTAGAAAACAGATAACACATTTACTAGCACACCAATCCACAAAAATGCGGATAAAACTGTATTAACAGGTAATGATAAAACGTCATTACCACATAGATTTCTTAGAGACCTATGTATAAAATACTTAAAGGTACTTATCAGGAGGTAATGAGGAAACCTGATAATACATGTCTGATAATGTGCGCCAAAACCACAAAAATTCAGATAAGATTGCATTACCTGACATAATGCTATTTTATCTCATTTTTGTGGCTTTGGCGTGCCATAGATGGGTGTACCCCTAACATGACCATGACTTACCGCACCTCTTTCGAGTGATTTCACCTGTTGTTACACTGCCAAAAGATTTGTATAATCACTATGCAAATCCTTGCTCCGTACCATACCTGCCAACTTTTAAAAATGCTTATAGGGGATTTGACACGTGAAACAACTCCAACCTTACGATAGAACCTATAAAGGGAGCTTTAGATTCACTTTCCTGTTGTATTAAGCATCTTCATGATATTGTAATTACCATATAATAAACAAATGACTGTTATATCAAGCAATGAAGACATGTGTAATATGATTAAAGAGACGGCATACATCAGTTGGTATAATTGTTGCCCAATCCTATTGTTTTTCTATGCAATATTATTAAACTTAAAACTAAAGAAGATTTGTCCTCTGAAATTTTCAAATTTGCTGCCTCAATAAAGAAAATGAACTAAAAATGGTATAAATTTTCATTGATGTTGGTGCGAACAAATTTAAATTTTAGAAGGCTGGTCTCGCATAATGAAAACTCTTTGGTTACACCTAAATGCAAGGAGTATTCGTAATAAAATTATGGCAATCGAAGACATTGCCTCCGAGTCCTCTCTGATTTGCATTACCGAAAGTCATCTAGATGAAACTGTTTCAAATAATGATATATCCTTACATGGATTCTCTGAGGTTTTCAGAAAAGATAGAAACGCCTTTGGTGGTGGTGTGATTGTATATGTCTCTCAAAATGTGACTGCAAAACGGAGAATAGATTTAGAATTCAATCTTGGTGAACTTATTTAGCTACAAATTGGCCGTTTCGAATATCAAATTTTTAATTTGTACGGTGTATAGGCCACCCATGACCGATAATACATTCTGGGACAATTTTGAATATTCAATTGAGCAAGCGCTAAATAATTCAGAAAATGTTGTGATTACTGGTGACCTGAACGTTAATTTACTGAATGATCAAAATAATAGATTGGTCGATGTAATGGCAACTTATAATCTTACGAATGTTATAAATGAACCAACAAGAATGGGGCTCTTCTTGACCCTGTACTGGTTTCAAATGAAATGTTGCATTTGGACTCTGAAGTTATAAAAATTGATCGAAATTTAAGTGATCATGATGCAACTCTAGCTCACCTAAAGATTCCAAACACTACTAAGAACAAGGTTCTTCGAAACGTCTGGTTATATAAACATGCAGATTTCGATTCTTTAAATCAAGAAATATCTTCACTCGATTGGGAAACTTTTCTCAATGAAGCTGCGAATGTAGATGAAATGACCGAGCGTTTCACCAACAAATATTTAGAAATCATTCAAAAACATATTCCTTCCAAATTTGTAACAGTAAGGCCAAACGATAAACCCTTGTTTAATTCTGAAATACGCAGAGAAATAAGAATTCGTAATCGTTTACATAACACATTTAGATTAAAAAAAAACTGAACATTCAAAAAATATATATAAATCACAACGTAATAAAGTCAATAACATGATTAAAGTCAATAACATGATTAAATATGCTCGCGAGCAATTCTTTTTAAGTGCTGATGAATTAGTTGAGTCATTTTCCCAAAACGACTCAAAATCATATTGGTCTTTAATAAAAAAAACTGACCTAGGGATCCAAGAATGATTACAGTATACCATGCCTTTATGATGCCGAAACAAATGCCCTTGAAAGTAACGACCGTGAAAAGGCTAATTTTCTTAATAAATACTTCTGTAGTATATCGTCTCTCAATGATCATGATAAAATCCCCCCACTCTTAGAATCAAGAACAGGAAGTTGTTTATCAAGTAATTAACATTACGCAACAAGATATTATTGATATATTACGAAGTCTGAAATGTGGTAAAGCAGCCGGAGAGGACAAAATTAGTCATCAAATGTTAAAAGGAACATCCTTTACAATAAGTAAACCTCTGCTAATCTTCGTGCTAATCTTATTTCAAGCTTCAATGCAAAGTTGTAAATTTCCAAATGTATGGCAATTAGCCAGGGTTATGCCTGTTTTTAAAAAGAATGACAAAATTGATCCGTGTAATTACAGACCTATTATCACTGCTCAGTTGTGTTGGTAAAATAATGGAAAGAGTTGTGTATAAATATATTTATAATTATATCATAGAAAATTCTTTACTTTACTCCTATCAATCTGGGTTCCTCTTTGGTCACTCAAATGTATTTCAGCTATTAGAAATTTATCATAGAATTTGCCAAAATTTAGATAACAAAATGTCAAATGTTTTAATCTTTTGTGATATTTCTAAAGCCTTTGACAGAGTTTGGCATCAAGGTTTAATAGTAAAACTGCGTTCTTATGGTATTTTTGGGAGTATGTTGGAATGGTTGAAGGATTATATAAGCAACAGGAAGCAACTAGTCTTTGTAAATAGCGAACTCTCCGACATTGGTAGTCTTCATGATGGAGTTCCCCAAGGCTCTGTACTTGGCCCCCTACTTTTCCTCCTTTTTATTAATAATATAACCGATAATTTAGGTAATATATCACGGCTTTTTGCTAACGATACATCGCTCGCATATAGTAGCAACGATATAAGCACAATTGAGACCAAAATAAATGATGATCTGCAATTGATAAATACTTGGTCAAAAGATTGGTTAGTTGAGTTCAATCCTAAGAAAACAAAAGCACTTATAATTACTAATATTCCCCAGTCCAATATAAACCTTATATTTGATAATGAAGAAATCGATAAAGTAGCAACACACAAACACTTAGGAATTACTTTTTCAAGCAATGGTCAATGGACGAATCATATCAATCATATAGCTGAATCGGCATTAAAACAAATAAATGTTCTAAGGAAATTTAAATACACATTATCCTTTAAAAGCCTATCCAATATATATCTTACTTTTATTAGACCGTTATTGGAATATGCCTGTGAAGTATGGGATGGTTGTTTTGAAAGTGATTCTGAAAAATTAGAAAAAATACAACTGGAAGCTGCAAGAATAGTAACAGGCATGCCAAATTTCACAAGCAGGGAATGTTATATTTTGAAACAGGATGGGAAAAATTATCCAAGAGACACAAAAACAGGAAATTATCAATATTCTATCAAATGCATAATAGGTTATGTCCTCAATACCTTTATGTATGCTTACCCCCATTAACTTATGATCAGAATAATTATAATCTTCGAAATAATGAAAACTGCGTTATACGTAGATGCAGGTTAAGTCTGACTGAAAAATCCTTTGTACCGTCCTCTGTTCGACTTTGGAATGACTTAGACCTAAGAGTAAGAAATGCGATAACGCTTACACAATTCAAACGTAGATTAAAAGTCAATAATTTAAAACTTCTGGCTATTTTAGTACTGGACCACGAAAATTCGTAATAATACATACTCGATTGAGACATCAATGCAGTTCATTAAATGCGTACTTATTTGAAATAAATGTTGTTGCTAGTCCTTCTTGCCAGTGTGGCTCACCGTATGAGGACGTCCTACATTATTTACTCGAATGTCCAGTGTACCAAAACGAACGCACAATCTTATTTAGACAGCTCAGTGATATGAAGGTAGAAAATCATCGGGATATTGAGATACTACTCTTTGGTAGAGATAATTTAACATCACAAACAAATTTGTGTGTATTTGAAAAAGTCTTGCAATATATAAAAAATTCCAAAAGATTCCTATGAGTTATGTGAGGTATACTTCATTTCATTTTTTATATCATTATATTCCAACTTAATATTCTTTTGTTATTTTCTCTATAGATATATATGTATGATGTTGTCATTTGTTATTGTAGAGAGAGGGCGTACATTAAGTTGTAATAACTTGTGCGCAATCCCATTGCTTTTATTTATGAGATAAAATATTAGATTAGATTGGTGAGAGTATTTGTACATTACTATGAACGATACACATTCGCTTTTCACTACGACGTAATTTTTAACGGCATCAAATTGGCAAATTGTCACATTTTTAATTTTAGTTATTTATTTCAATACGAATTTGTGTGTTTGTTATCTTTTGTCTTCGCGTTGAATCACATCACCTTCCGATCTTCTTGATAAGTAGCGCGCTTTTTTCACTGGGAAGTAAAGTTATTGTATAATCTGATCTATAGTTTTTGTTCGTATTTATGAGTTTTCATCATTATATTTTAAAATTGATAAAATATTGTCAAACTTTCTATAATTAGAATGTATATGTCCATTTTTATACTTTATCCTAAAATAAGAACAATCAAAGTTAAAATATGATAACACAAAGCTTAAAATTTGATAGTGAATATTATTTTTAGAAATTTATGCCATTAGGTTCTACTTAAATTAATTTATATATTGGTTATCACAATGCTAGAGAGATCATCCTCGGTTCAGTCAAGATGCATTCATGTTCGGCGTGACCATGAGCTAGAAATACCAGTATCGTATATGAGAAAATTTTATTTTTAGTAGCAAAATACTGTGGATAAATTGAAAAAGCGTCCGCGTTTAAATGATTATTTCGGAAAAGCATGAAAAGTCAATCATTGTCATTTTTGTAAACTTTGAACTGGTGACATACAATAATGGAACATTTAACTGTTCATCTAATGAGAGGTATGTGCTATTAAATACTATCGTTTCTTTCTTCTTTTTACTAACCTCCAGAACGTACCGATTATGGTTATGGTAGGGACAATGCTTGTCGACAGTCATCAATCCTCCGGTGTTTCTCGTTGGTTGTTGGTATGTGTTTAATATTCGTTGCAATATGTAATTTGTCGTAATTGCGATTTTTTCCTGTTATAATAGTATCATTTACTATAATTTCTATCAAGTTTTTATATTTCCTGATCAGTGCTGAAACAGATTTGTTCTCCTCTATAGAGACAAAACAAGTCTCCTGAAATTTTCCGCCAGATCTATGATGTTTATTCATCCAGTCATTAGAGAAACGGTTTCTAAGACTGAAACAAGTTAATTATGAAATTTCTCACATCTCGTTTAGGGCTTTTAATTGTCTGAAAAATTCAGATAAAATTGACTGTAAAACAACGGGAATTATTTACTATATATACTGCACAAAATGTCAGGAGTATATATGTAGGCCAAACAAGAGACACGTCTTACCAAAGGATGTTTTTGAATTTTTCGAATATACGGACACGAAGAAAAAATAATAAAAATTTGGCGGGAAACTCAATTCTCTTAAGGCCATCCTAAATTAATTCTAACGGAGACCTCGAAAGTTACGAGGGAGGGAGGGAGAAATAGAACAAACAAAAATTTCAAACCGAACATTTGCAACTATCTTTTACAAATTTTAATGCATATATATGCTTTCGTTCAGATTTCACACTTTTATTTTAAATTCTTGACTGACACAAAACCTTTCATTCCACTTTCTTTTGAATTTTTTTATTAGTTTCATACCCGACTGCTCAGTTAGTGACGGATCGCGACCTCAGGCCTTAAATTTGTGGATATTACGAATTTTTTTTCTCTTAATTTCAAGAATTTTCAAAAACCTACGCGCAAGGGCGGCGTTAAACGTAGAATTAATTTAGGATGGCCTAATTATGCCCCCAGATCGAGGATCGGGGGATATTGTTTTTGTACTGTCTGTTTGTCTGTGCGTCCGAAACTTTAACCTTGTCTATAACTTTTGAACTATTTGAGGTAGACTTTTCATGCTTGGCAAGTATATAGGTCTAGTCAAGAGAAACATAAATATGCAAAAAAAATATGGTCAGGTCGAAGGTCAAGGTCACAGAGGTTAAAAAGGGGTGAAATTGGCTATTTTCACATATTTGACTGTAGGATCCTTATTATTTACCCTATTGAGACGGTGTTTGTTTTATGTTATTGCTGAAATATGTCGACAGATTTGAGGTACAGCATTTAACGATTTTTAGAAACAAGAGGCCCAAAGGGGGACAAACGAAAAAAATGAATTTTAAAATTTTGATGCAGTATTTTTATGTAGGTTTCTTATAGCATGCTTAAACAGATACATTTGACAATTAAAAACCATTTCAATCAACAAGAGGCCCAAAGGGGCTTCATCTGTTTCAGAATAAAGGGTTGAATTGGGTGTTTTTACGGTAATAAACAGCTTTTGAACTATGTAATGAAAGACTTTTAATCTTGGCAAGTGTATAATTATGTCTTGTCAAGAGGAACATAAATATGCCAAAAAAAATAGTCAAAGGTCAAAGGTCACAGAGGTAAAAAAAAGGGGTAAAATTGGGTATTTTCATATATTTTACTGTAGAAACTGGGGGCATATGTAGTGTTTCACAAACACATCTTGTTATTCAATGTAGAACTAATTAGTTGCTAGCACGCGGTTACTAGTTTTAACATAAATTTCGATTAGTCAAAATGTATGTTCTAATTGGAACAAATTCTTAAACTATGGATTCAATGTAGATAAAAATACTAAGCTTTTAGGAAATTTATCGATTATTTTTGGAATTCAATTAGTAAAATGAAACGAATTCTTAAATTGTTTTACTGGGTGGAATTTCTAAAAATATGTAGTCTTTGAGATTTTCAAGATAATTCCCGAAGTAGAGTTCAAAGTATTCAAAATTGTGTATTTTTCCCAAACACTTACCAGTATATTAGATTAAAAAAATATGAGTCTTTTAACATTTTCAGGAAGTTTACCAATGTAAATGAGCTAGAAAAGAACAACACCCGTGCATCCCCACTTCCGAACCCAACCCATTTTTAAAATATTTTACGAAAGGAAGTGGAGTAAATGAACATGACATTTACCCCATTTCCTTTCTTTTTCATATGATACCATAACATATATGTTAACTCAAACTGCAATAAATTTTAATAAGCTGTATGGCCATTTTAGAAATTACTTCCTCATCAGCAGTACTCGAACCCAAACATAGGAAATATACACCCCATCATCCTACAACTCGGAACGCGGAGGACTCTGACAAACGCGGAGCTGGATGAAGTCGCCTGCAAAACGATAAAGTATATTATTTGTTTTATTCTTCCTAATAAAGTTGCTGTATCGAACACAGGCTCTTGAATAGCGAATGAGCTGGGAGATGTAAACTCCATATGCCGGCGCTGTTGGGATGTTGTTACAAAGAAAAGAGAAGTTGACTATTGGAAAAGTGAAGTCATCGCGTTTGTCGTACAGCTTAGTTTGAAGTCTACATCTGTTGTCAATTTCAAGATGAAGGTCGAGGAATGAGGCCGATGTGGAAGTGTCTGTAGTATCCTTAATTTTAAGCTCTTTTGGATAGATCAGATGAAGAAAATCACCAAAGCGAGGGTGACAAAATATCATCTACATAACGGAAGCTAAAATTGAAGGATTGGGCCAGTTTTAATCTTTATTTTGAAAGAAGCCCTTCGATGAATTCAGCCTCATAAAAGTTGAAAAACAGATCAGCCAGGAGGAATGCACAGTTTGTGCCCATAGGACTTCCGATAATTTGTTGCAAAACAAGTCCTCCAAACTGGACAAATAAATTGTCTATCAGAAACTCTAACATTTTAATCACTTCTTCCTCTGTGTATTTTTTCTCCGATTGGAGTCATTTTTCACAAAGTAGGCTTGTTCGCTACCTACAAAAATGACAGCCTATTGTATAAGCTTTACAAAAAATACCACTTTTTATGATTTCTTTACCCAAGGCGCCACACAGAGCCATAAAATGTACCCCTACCCCAATATTGACGAAAATTGTGATATTTTCCTTGAAACTGCGTATTTTTGATGATCTATAGCAAACAAAGTGCATCTAAATTCTCAATTCTGAAAATCGTTTTTGAGTCTTTTGAATGTATTTTCTTGAATATAAAACATGCAACATTATGTTAACATACTTTTAATGACAAAAATATCATTTTCAAGTAGACCAAATAAATAGATATAATTTTTGTCCTTCTTTTTCCTAATATTATTGCTGAGTAAATTAATATAATTAAAAATAGGTATCAAAAGAAATATTATTTTATTTGCTTCACAAATGATCCAAATAATGGTCATTTTTAGGTAATATAAACTCCATACATCAGTAAATTTTACCCCTACCCTATAATTATTGCGAAAATTGGCTAGTTTTTGTAGACTGTTGCAAATAAATAGTCAAAACACATCAATTTTATGGTAAATATATTATATATCAATTTTGCATGGATATTATCATTATATGCAATTTTTAGACCCATCTATAGAATGAAACCGAATATTTAGCAAGGAAATCGATGAAAAATGGGAATTTTCAGCATTTCAGGATTTTCCAATCGATAAATTTTTTATCAAACGATATGTGATTTAATTGCTTTAACTCATGCGTAAGCTATAACAAATCACTGAATAAATGATTAAATGATGAAGAAAGGTTCAGTTTGATTGAAAATACCGGAAATGTTACACCTACCTTAAATGAATACTGCGAAAATTCCCAAGGTTTTGCCAGTTTTAGTATTATAAATGAACAAAACTTGTCAGTGCTTTTGATTCATATGTAGAAAATGATGAGATATATTAGAATATGTAGTTTTAATGTCAAAAGAAGGAATTTAGCTATGATTTAAGCCAATATTTGTGAAAGATAGGAAGTTTTAGCCTTTCAGATTTTTTTTTTATAATTCACTGTTTAATTATTATATCTATCAAACATGGAGGTTTTATCTGAAAACTTGCAATCTAATTGTTCTCAGCCGTATGAATTAGCCGTCTAAAAATACTTAAATAAATGTACAAAAAGAATCAGAGATATATTAAATACGGAAATTTTCACCCCATCTCAACAAAAATTGTAGGAAAAATGGCCTTTCTGGGATTATATTGTAATGTATATCATAAAAACACATCTTTATATTTAGACACATGATACAAATTTATTACATTTGGTTTATTTTAATATACCCAAATTCATCTACACAATTTTTCAATCAAAAGAAAAAAACATTTATTTGTTATTTGTTCTCTATCAGTTTTTAAACATCTTTGAGTTTATGGTCTTCCAAACGTTTAGATTTTATCTGCACTGGTCGAAATGCGCATATGCAGAAAGTAAATTTACAGTAACTTCGGTATTTAGTTATTTAAATGGTAATTTTCGTTTTTTAAGTTTTCCCAATTTTTCATTACAAGCTTTAAACTGATGAGAAACATCGGTCGGTTATCTCCCTGTACAAAGTTAGTTATATATGGTTAAAGTGGAAATATCAAAGTAAGGTATTATGCTGGACCGGAACCAGCTAGCTTAACCTTTAGTATCTCAAGTGGAATCTGAAATCGGATGGTACAAAACTTTGCCAGTGTTGTCTGACTACTGGCTGTTAATACCACACCTAATTCCCGGAGAGATACCAACTAAATTCAATATACGTAATGTGTACGTAATTTACACGATATTAATAAGAAATTTACAAGGAATTTACAAGATTTATCAGGTAAATTTACGGTGGGGTGCCTAGGTTTACACCTAACTACAATTTCACGTTAGAAAGGCTATATATCGATTGATTGAGAAGACTGACTATCTCAAATATTCACTATCAAAAGGTTGCGTTTATTTCCTTCGCGCCAAAAAGAAAAAAAGTATTTGTCGTTACACGTGTATGTACAAAAAAAAACACATGTAAAATATCTTTGACGCTCTACCTGCATAAAATGATTAAAACTTCCAAATAATTGATTGATAAGTGATTAAAAAGAAAATATTATAATTGAAATAACTGTTGCACTACACTCCCCGCCTAATATCCTGGGGATATTACCATATCTTTCAATTTATCATAGAACAAAATATGAAATAAATGAAATGTTGAATCCATCACACACCATACCTATTAGTACAACTTAAATATATACATTATGTACAATTTTCTTCAACAAGAAGAATCATGTCCTTGATCGGACGAAGGTATGTTGTCGGTTTTCCATCGACAATCACTCTAACTTTAGCATATCTGCTGTGTTCATCAGAACCCTGGTAGGTTTTCTAGATAACATCAACCGTTGGGTGTTCTTGTCCTACGTGTAGAACACGTTTTAAAGAGTTCCCGCTTCTTCGGGGAGTTGGAGGTATTGCTAACCCGACAAATCTTGGGCAATTTTGGTGCCGTCGGGCCCGCGTTGTGTGGTCCGTTGATCATATCTACGCAGCTTCTCCATTGACAAAGAAGACCTCTTTCCTACAATCCAGTATGACCTTTGCTTTTATCAAAAAATCCAGACCAAGTAACATGTCGTCTTCAATTGGGGCGACGTAGAGGTCTATTCTATATCTCGTTGTTTCCATTTGTATCACAAAGGGTCCAGTGACGAATGCTTTCATGCGCATGTCCTTTCCAGTGCCATGCATGTTGAAATAACTCTTTATAGGCGGTTTCGGTTCGAATGATTGATACACACTTTCCGATACAACAGTCACTTCAGCCGCGGTGTCAACCACTGAAATAACTGGTTTATCCTGGATCTTTAATTCAAGGCGTAACATAGCAGATTTTGTCAGCTTACATAATGTCGGAGCTTTTCCACGATCAATCACTGTGTATTCCTTCTGCGTCATATCATATATAGGTTCTGACTCAGTACCTGTGTCGATAGACTTCTTAGTCTCTAGTTTCAAGTTGGGTTCAATACAGTTCGCCAACTGATTCAAGTTTGACTTTGGTTCTTCACGCGGTGTGTCCCCGGAGCTAATACTAGCTTCACTCGAGTCTTCAACAGCTGGTGTTGTAGAGTACATGCCCTCTTGATTGACAGAGGCGTGTTTAATCCCCGGGTCTTCATGTTTTCGAGACCAGTTGTTCTGATAATCCTGTTGTCTGTTCTGGTCTAAAATAATGTGTTGAGAGTGTTTCCATAATTCCCATTCATAGGCCAAGTCTTCCAGAACGGGCTTGTTCCAGTTGGTCGTCTCTTCGATTAGATCTCGAAAGAGAAGTTTTCCGCGTATGATAACGGGAAAAGGGAGTTCGAGTCAATCGCATATCCTGAAGGTTGAAAGTATCCCTCTACGACTTATTGGTTTATCGTCTGAAGATATCTGGGACAAGTTTTTGTCAGTATACAAGTCCCAACGTTGTCCTAAGCTCCACTGTAATGGTTTATTACAATTACAATTCTTTAAAATTTGAAGCGAGGTTATCGCAGCAAATGTTGTCATGACTTTGGATTTCTTAGAGGCAAATATGAGAAACCAGCGAGTCTCGGATTCAAGGGCCCCCTGTGTATCCTTGAATGGGTAGGGGTGGGAAATTAATCCGAAATGTGCGTAGGCATATGGGTCAGCATGTTCATAAATTGGGTAGGGGCAGGAAATTAACTCGATGTCGAAATTGAAATCTCTTTTGAGAGCAGTCAAGAGCTGTGTGGGTTCGAGTAGCCACTCGTTTTGATAAATCTCACAATCTGGAATCGATCTCCTGTCCGAGTCTAAGGGGTCACATTCGATTTGAATGTATCTCCTCTGTTCCGGAGTACAGTGTTTCCGGATATATCCTGATTTTTCAAGTGCTATTGTGGATTCTGCAGCATTTTCTGGAGACGTGTGTATCTCAACGTTGGTGTCCAAATCCATCGTTTTTGGCAGCCGAACATCTGTGAACGTTCGTTTGGCATGAACATTCAGGAACTTTCCCTGTCCAAGGGGTTGTTTTGTACGTGAAACCTTGTATGCCGGTGTGGTACGATACTTGTCTCCTGACCCTTCGTTTGAACGTTGCTCAACTGTGTTGGAGCTCATTGTTCAGGTGTGATACCACGTTGTTCCGGATCACTGCGACGTTCCGGTATGATACCACGTTTTGAACCTCGACTTGGGTCTTGTGTACGGTAACACCCAGGTCTTTTTACTGGCTCGGCTGTTGCTGCGTGTGTAGAAACACCCTTACTGGTTTTGAAATACTGGCCTCGTACTTCATGTTTGTCGGCGACAAGCGCAACTGTGAAATTTGCCCAGTCCCTAGCTACAAATGTGTGTTTGACATTTAGCTTTGTATTAGGATATAACTTGGCAGGACTGGTTTCTCCAACAACTACCTCTCCCAAATTTAGTCGTTGAGCAAATGGTGCATTGTCATTTGGATCTGTCCACTGATCGAGGACTTGGTGTGCTACGGGAAGATCCCGTCCAATCAACAACATTATCTTGCAACTATCATCAATTAGTTGTAGTTGACTAGCTATGTCTCTCAAGTGTGAGTGGTTCTGTGTATCTTCCGGTGTTGAGATTTCATCCCGATTGTTGGGAATATTATCACATTCAAGGATTGGCGGTAGATCAAAATGCCCATTGCCGTCAAGAGATTCCATGATGAAGTTCCTTCCTTGCTGACCTGAGGTCAGAACTGTACCCGAACATGTTGACAAGCTGTAGGTAACGGGTTGCTCTTGTACGTTTAACGGACTGAAGAACTCTGATGAAGCCAAAGACCTGTTACTTTGATCATCGATAATGGCGTATACATTCACTGGCAATATCTTGGCACATGACTTGCCACTGTACGAAAACCCACATATCTCTGTGCACTTATTACTAACTGTGTCACTATCCTTTGACCTATCTGTAACTTGCGACTCCCCGCCATGCTTTTGTGCAGGTGAGGGGGTGGTACAGTCGAATTCTTGGTCTTCACAACGTGCAAGGCAGTAGGGTGCGATTCGCTACCGCAGTCTTTGCACTTGACTCGTGCAGAGCAATTACGGCTGATATGGGCCGTTGACTCGCAACACTTGTAGCATACGTTATTTTCCTCGAGCAATTTCTTCCGTTCTTCTAGGGATTTGGCTTTGAAACCCCTGCACTCACTCAATGCGTGATTCACTTTGTGAAGGATATAGATATCTAGAGTATCTTTACCGGATGCTACATCCGCATTTTTGTCTATCTCAGTCTTGCGTGCGGTGATTCTAGGTCTACTCGTAGATTGCTGCTGAGTAGGCTGAGAAGCTGGCTTCTTGGTGATTTGGATATCGTAGTACAGAGTTACGGAGGGGTCGTTCTTTAGTGTGCACATTTCAGATATGAAATTGCAAAATTCAGTGAATGGCGGAAATTGCACGTTATGCTTGACTTTACAGCTGACTGCCCTCGCGCTCCATTTCTCCTGGCGCCCATACGGTAATTTACCGACTATCGGTTTCACTCCTGACGACGAGTCGAAGTATGCCAGCAAATTTGCGAATTGTGGATTTCTCTTGACAAACTGAATCTCAGTGAGGATGTTGTTGTGTAGGTCATACAGACGCTTAGAATCTTTATTCGTCAGTTTCGGAAATTTCTCCAACTTCTGTTTCAATGAGGCCTCTAACATCTCAGGCGCGCCATATAATTTATCTAGACGTTTCCATAGTTCCTTTAAACCAAAGGACGGATTATCAGCACTACACATTTGTATGCTTTCATCATGCTTGGACGATTCTGGTCCTAACCATTTAACCATGAGGTCTACCTGTTTTCTTTCAGAAACGCCTGATTCTTCAATCGTAGCTAAGAAGTTTGATTTCCAACCCAAATAATTCTCTAGGTTGTCTTTAAACTTTGTAAGCCCGGTAGATAGGGCCTCTATCTGTAGCAATAACTTTGTCACATCCTGTGTCTGGTCACGACTTGGTCTACTTTGGCCAGAAAATGGCATACTAGTATCTGTGATTGTTGCATGTTGCACTACAGGTGTGAACTTGGGCGCACTGGCATTTAGGGTTGACGTGATGGGTCGAGTTCCCGAGTAAACGGGAGTTGTTCTCGTTGGCGGGTCATAATTTTTTGATATGGGCTTCTTTGGTTTAACCACTGGGTCATCAAACCCTGAGCACACTGACGTTACTTGGGGCTGTACCATAGTTGGGGGTTGCCATGGTTTACTCTGCTGAGTCATAGATTGTATAGCTTCGGGGAACCCACTAAACATCGCTGGAGGTCGATTGTCAGGAATTGTATAGGTGAAATTCTTAGATTTTGTCACTTTCGGTTGGATAAGACTCGTTTGATCCTGTTCGGTTGCTTTGGTGAAATTTCTCTCAGGTATGTCGATATTCTCAGACACTTCCGGTTTAACCACACTAGCCTGATCGGCAATGAATTCTTTCACTCGCAGCATGGGGTCTATAGTGTGTTTTGGCAGAACATAATCCAGGTCTTGACTGTGGCTGTCCTCGTCTTCGAGTTCAAAAACTTGTGCTTCGGCCTCGGCGACAGCTGCCTCCTCTTCGACCCTTACAGATCTAGTTCTACTTTGAACTCAGTTTGTTTACGTGCAGATTCGGCCTGTTTAAGTTTGGCGTGTGCCTGTTTAAGTTTGGCGTGTTGTTCCAGTTAGGCCTGATGAAGCTTGGTTTGTTGTTCCAGTTCGGCCTGCTAAAGCATGGTTCGTTGTTCTAGTTCGGCCTGCTGAAGCTTGGTTTGTTGTTCTAGTTCGGCCTGCTGAAGCTTGGTTTGTTGTTCTAGTTCGGCCTGCTGAAGCTTGGTTTCTGCCTGCTGAATTTCGTTTTGTTCATTCAATTCGGCCTGTTGTTTTAAAAGTTGGGCCTGTTTTCGAGCAAAGAGCATTTTTGCCTTGGCCCCCTTCTGCTTTTGCCCGTTTTTGTTTTGCCGAGCTTTCTGTGCTTGTCGAATAAGCGGGACTCGTGTCATGTGTGATTTCACTGATCTATGTTTAGAGCGAACTGTTATCATGGCTAGTTCAGCACTGATATCTTGTAGCTGTTCCCGAGCATCGTCGTATACCCTTTGGTTTAGGTCCAAGAGATCCTGATGAGTTTCCAGGTCATTGTTAGCCTCGGTAGTGTGCCGACTTTGTAGAAATTCGACATAGATGTCGGATTCCGAAGGCGGAAACCAGGCGCCTTTCCTGGCTCTGTACGGCGCTTTTGTATGTAATTTCGGGGCTTACTTCCCCAACGAAGGACTCAACTATATCCCAGAGAGGGGCAAGTTTATCAATAGGCTTCTTCGCGTATCCAATAAGTGACGTCACAAAATCGAATTTTTGGTTGGCAAAATTGTATTTCAACAATAACTTGCATTGTATAGCAATGGGACAAAATTTTATTTTTTAAATAACTTTTTACATACTAGTCCGATTTTGGATCTGTAAAATTCATAATGAACTTCGAGATTTTCATATTTTTTCAACCGATTTACTTTTTAAAAATTCCCTCTGAATAATTTGAAATGTGTATTGCAAATATTTGGAAATTGTGAAAAAATGGAATGCTATGCAAATGCGTGAATTAGATCAAATAAAAATGATCAAAAATCGAAAATTTTTATATCCTATTAAACTGCAAAATGTCTACAATTCAGATCAAAAGAAATTATAAAATTACCTTTAAAA